>WMED01017679.1:0-12930 GCA_019650415.1 Pipa parva | reverse complement strand
TGCCCTAGTTATTTCTAGTATTTATTGATCCTTCAGGCACCAGAGTTCTAGACTTGGTTCATTTTTATTATGTGCTGCATATTGTAGAATTGTTCCCAGCTAATTCATCATGAAGTGATTTAAATTTTGTGCTGCTTCACAAGAGAGTCTGGGGCCCCGAAAAGACATTTGTAAACACATGATGTAGCAGGCCTCTTTATAGAATTGCACTGAAGTGAACCAGATGCTATTTTTACTATTGTCTCTGAATTCTGATACAGACTGTTCCAAAGCAAAGTTACGTAATTATAGCATGCTTCCTAAAAATGAAGACTATTATTATAATGTCCATGGGTTGTTTTCTTGTTAAGATACAGATTTTTTTGTATGCCGATCATTTAAATGCATTTTTTTTTCGGTATGCAACTGGTTGCTGAAAAGTCTTACTAGTTGAAATAAATTCAAGCAAGTTGCCACAAACACTAAACCTAAATGTTTAAACTTTGGGATCAGAGTTAGTCCCAGTTCAGACTAGTGCATTTATGTGCTGTGCTTTTAGAAAAGCATGTCCCGAAAATATGCCTGCAAATTCAGGGCGGCATATCTTTGGGACGCACTTTTCTATTGTACTTACCCGATGCAGTGTGAACATTCCCTCAGCATTTGTGTCTCTGGCTGCATTCTTCACATATTGTACATATGCTTTGGAAATGCATGACACTAAGCGTTCCAGCATGCGCGCTTGCATTTTGTGCTAGTGTGGCTGGAGCAAGGGAAATGCTATAGGGATTTTTTTTTTTTGCGCATATATAAACACCAATGTGAACCTGGCCTAAAGCAACTGTAGCTTTAGGGTTTATCTCTTAAACCAGCTATTGATAAAATAAAGTATTATAATTAACCACCTGCCATATATTGCCTTTGTTCAGTTTTTTACCCTCAAACTTAGATGGTCAGTTCATAAAAATGAGAAAACAAAGGAGTAGACATTCCAAAAGAATTAGAAATTCAAACCTTTGGCACCTCAAGCTTCCATGTCGCACACATTTCAATTTCTAACTCCTTTGTAGTGTGCACTGATTTTCTTTATTATTTTGATGAACTGTCCATCATTCAAAGGCAGATAGTAGATGCTTCAGTTTAATTAAATCATTAAATTGAAAATCAGTGTGTATTCTAGTTGCTTTATTATTGTTTAAATATGATTTACTGTAAAGGAAATCTGAGAAGACTGCAAGTGTTTAAAACGAGTCACCTCATTTGCAGGCCGAAAGACCGTCTACAGAGAAGGAAAATTCAGTGGAGCGTAGATTCCAGTTATCATCTTTAAATCCAAATGAGCGAATTGATTACTCTCAGCTTATTGAAGAACTAGGTACCGATCACCTATTTTCTGTCAAAATTTGATCCTTAAGTCTATAAATGCTTGCTTTTCATTTTTATAATAAAGGGAAACTAAAACCTCACAAAGATTTAAGCTAAAAATGTGGTGCACCAGCCCAACAACAGTGGAGACTGATGTCTGTAAATTCACTCCTGGAGCTAGACATAGGGGGAATTCATGATTGTGCGAAGTGAGCTCTGAAGCCTTTGGCTCACTTCGCACAGACTGATATGCGCTCGCTGACCAAAAGAGTTGCCTCGCCGAGACTGGAATCCCTTTTAATGCGCTCGCTGATGTCCGTGTGCAGGACATCAGTGAGCGCATATCAGTCTTGCGAAGTGAGCAGAAGGCTTCGGAGCTCACTTCGCACAATCGTAAATACCCCCCATAATGTTTTCCTTCTTTTTCAGAACAGTGAACCTTGCTCATTCTCAGTCTGTACTCTTTAGTAGCTGGGACAAAATAGCTCGACTTTAAAAGTCAGGGTTTAAAAATATCTCAATGGCTACAACTATAACTGATCAGATCAGTTAATTTTCAAACTCTCTAAATGAGAAGTTCCCAGCTATGACTAGATTATCCTTTCAGTTTGAGTTTCTTGAATTTTGTACTGCAGCTGTTTCATAACTTTGATTGTCCTGCAGAATTCATTTTAAAACTGTACCTTGTTAAAGGTGGTGGATAATCTATTTTGTCTGTTTAATGTGGTGATAGAGTTCTTTCCTGCAGGTGAATGCATTACTTATAAACCATACAGTCTGCATATTTTATAGTTTCTCTAATGTCTCTTGGGGGACACAGTACCAGAGAGAAAGATCCCTCCCACTAGAGTCAGGACACTGGAACAGTGAAGCTCCTCCCCTATAGGCTTTACCCCTTACACTCACTAAAGGAAGTCAGTTCTTCTAGTTGCCTTTCTCCAGGAGGCAAGGACTCTGGCTGTGGCCACTTATACCTCGGTTGAGTTAATTGGCTCAACAACTGGGGAGTGATAGGGGACAGAGTATACTCTGAACCCTCTATCCTCCCCGCCATTCTGTGTCCCCAGGGATGTCTTAGGGTGAAATAGTCCTAAGTCTCCCTATGGCTGCTTGTATATCTCCTGCAGTGTGTGCCTGTGTTACTACACGAATTGCTTCATAGCAATGTGTATCTGAGGGAGAGGAACTTCCGATAGAGCGCCATTTCTTGAGGCAACACAACATCCTGAGGTGATAGCACAGCTAGAAAAAAGCTGCGCTCCCTTCTCTGTCTATTACTAATTAAGCGTCAGCAGGAAGAGATGGCAGCGCTTCCACACAGCAACGGAGCTCCTTCACTAAACCGTACCATTAATGAAATGAATGTTTTTATGCCAGTGGGAATTATTAATGTAAATCTCTAATTTAAAGGGGAAATTACCAATTTACTTGTAATAAAAAAGAAATAGAAACGGTTCTATCATATAAGCACTATTTTCAATAGAGCTATATATAACTGAATTTGTTTTATGGCCAGTTCCAATGCTGGGATTAATAATCAATTGCATTCTAAAACAGTAGTCAAGTTTTTTGTTTGTAAAAAGTTTTCTCCAAGTGAGACATGGTCTGTTTGTACAAATTGTGCAGTTATGTCTAGTGAGCCTAAAATAATGAGCCCACCAGATGTTTCACAGCCTGAAAAATGAAGTAACTCCTGCCTGGGTGAATCAATTTTCACAATCACTTCAGGGGATAGCACAGTTACCTAACACTTTAGAGAAAATGCTACAACGCTTCTCTTCTGATACTAAATCTTTTTGCAAACGAACTACACCATCCACTACAACAGATTTATCACCACCTAATATACACTCCTGATTAAGAAGACTCTCCTCTTGAGCTATCAGAAGGAGAAATTTCAGACTCCCCTACAGGAGAGTCATTTTCCCCACATTATTCATCAGAAGCAGTGAGTGAACTTATTCAAAGTGTTTTAGATGTCTCCTCAGGAGACAGACCTGTATAAAAATATTTTTAAACATCAACGTAAACAATTGGGCATTTCCCCAGCGAATAATCAATTAGAAAAAATTGTGCTTGGGGAATGGCAAAACCCTGAACTATGATTTCAATCATCTCGCCATTTTTAAAATTTATATTCATTTCCAAAGGAGTCATTAGAACTATGGAGTATACCTCCAGTAGTAGATACTCCTGTCTACAGACTATCAAGGCACACAATAATACCTGTGTCAGATGCAGCATCATTTAAGGATGTTGCTGATAAAAAAAAAAAATAGAGGGTCTGCTTAAGTAAGCATTTTCAGCTCTTTGCATGGCAATGTTTCCAGTCTTTGCATTAGCCTGGGTAGCTAAAGTATGTGAGCAGTGGATCTAAAACCTATTAGAGGTGTTACAAAAGGAATCTACGAATGAGGAGCTTTTCAATCTGACACTCATTTCATACTACAGGAGACTATATCTTATCTTTGTGATGCGGCTAAAGTACTAGCAAATGCTTCTAATATGTTAGTAGCAACTAGACGTCAGTTATGGCTGAAACATTGTTCAGCAGACCAACATCAAAAAAATCGTTGACTTCTATACTATTTAAAGACAAACTACTTTTTTGGTGAAGAACTTGTAAAAATCATCTCTCAAGCCACAGGAGGTAAAAGCACACTGCTTCCCCAGAGCAAGAATAAGAAAGGAGTTTTTGGAAGACTAAATAATTCCTTTCATTTTCACCAATCATTCAGAATTAATATTCGTTCCTCAAATAATAGCCTACAATATTCCAGCAAGCCTCACTTCTCCAACCAACCAAAAAGGCCATGGCTTACAAAGAAGCCCACTTCTTCGTCATATGATACAAATACCTCAGCATAAATGTCCAGCCGCTTCCAATCTAATAAGTCAGGTGGGGTGTCGTCTGACTTATTTCAAGGAGACATGATTACAATCAACAGAGGACAAATGGATTCACAACAGTGTCAATCAAATCTACGCCATAGAATTTCTCCACACTCTTCTGATTTTTTTTTCTGTCCAAAATTTCAAAACAATTTAATCAAAGCTCAAGCTTTACGTGCATGTATCCAGGAACTAAGCAAATAAGGAGTGATAGTTCCAGTTCCTTTCAATCAGAGTTATCGGGGTTTTCATTCAGAACTCTTTATTGTGCCCACAAAAGATGGAGGATTCCGACCAGTTTTAGATTTAAAACTATTGAATCAACACATCAAAGTCACTCTGTTCAAAATTGAAACCGTGATATCCGTAATTGCAATGATGAATCGGGGAGAATTCCCAGCATTAGTAGATATCAAAGATGCATATCTACATGTTCCAGTATTACCAGTCCACCAAGTTTGGCTACATTTGATCTAGCTGTTGCACCAGGAGCATTCACAAAAATTATGGCAGTTTTGTCCGGACTCCTCAGAATAAAGTGTGAACATGTCACACCATACATGGATGACTTATTAATCAGAGCCCCTTCATTACAACAGGCAGAAAAAGCTGTGGGACAATGTGCATCAATCATGCAGAACTTTTGTTGGATAATCAACCAAGAAAGATCCTCACTAATTCCAACTCAAAACCTCACATTCCTGGGATTACATTTCAACACTGTAAATTTCAGTTTCGCTTCCAAGAGACAAAGCCTCTCGCATAATATTTATAACCTCATACCTTTAGCTCCTCCAGAAGTTCTTCATTCATTACTGTATGAATGTACTGGGCTCATTAGTATCAACATTAGATGCAGTAAAATATGCACAATATCATCCAAGACCACTACAACTGGACATGTTAAGGAAATGTAGAGGGAAAAATCTATCCTACCAAATATCCCTAAATATCCACACACGTCAGTCTCTAATGTTGTGGATGAGCAACAACAACATCCTAAAGGGAAGACTACTGGGTCTAATACAGTGGCAAATAGTCACCACAGACGCTTCACTTCTAGGTTGGGGAGCTTTCTATAGAACACTGTCAATACAGGGACTATGGTCCCAACAGGAGACCATAATACCGATCAGCATTCTAGAAATGAGAACAGTCAAACTAGTACTGATTCACTGAACAGAGATTCTCAAACAACAGCCTGTAAAAAATACATTCAGACAACACAACAACAGTAACATACATCAATTGCCAAGGAGGAACCCACAGTTCTATAGCTATGGAAGAAGTGACCCAAAATTTTCAACGGGCGGAGAAAATGGATTACCTGCATCTCAGCAATACATATTCCAGGGATACACAATTGCAAAGCAGACTATTTAAGCCAGCAGTCCATACAAGCAGGAGAATGGAAACTACTACTACAGATATTCTCACATCTATTACAAATGTGGAGTGTTTCAGAAGTAGACCTCTTCGCCTCCAGACTCAACTAGCTATACCAATCTTTTGCTCCAGAGCAATGGATCCTCTAGTTCTAATGACGGATGCGATGAGTTTCAAATGGAACTCTGTAATAGCATATGCCTTCCCACCATTACCAGTGATCCCAAGAATAATCCAAAATATCAAACAAGACAGAGTAACTGTCATTTTAGTAGCTCCTCATTGGACCAAACTGTCATGGTTTGTGGATCTCCTAACACTTCCCAAAGCATCTCCTTGGCGACTACCTCAGATACCAAACCTTCTTTCACAAGGACTTATAAATCATCTGAATCCCAACAGGCTATCTTTGACGGGCTGGTTGTTGAGTCCATGATATTACATCGCAAAGCTTTTTCTGAAGCAGTAATAAGAACAATGGTTAAAGCTCACAAATCAGTTTCATCTGCAGCATACCATAGGGTGTGGAAAACATACTGGGAATGTGTAAGACATTCAAATTTTCATTTAAACAATTTTGTTTACCAAGACTGTTACAGATTCTTCAAGCAGGAATGGATAAGAGTCTCAGTCTCTTATCTGTTCTTTTTCATTATCTCTTTTTTTTTTTTTAACAGAAATTAGCACTCATTGATGACGTCCGAACTTTCCCACAAGGAATATCTCATAACCGCCCAGTGTATAGACTTCCAGTTCCTACCTGGGACCACAACCTTATCCTTTCCGTTTTACAAAGAGGCTCCATTCGAACCACTAGAATCAGTTTCTAGATATTTCTTTTTGTTGAAAGTAGTCTTCCTAGTAGTCATCACATCTACAAGGAGAGTTTCAGACAGTTTCTAAAATTGTAATTGTACACTGGATTAAAGATCTCATCCGACAGTCTTATCAGATTAAGAAACTTACAGTTATTACATCCCATTCAACCAGAGCTGTGAGTTCCTCTTGGGTTGTTACAAATCAGGCCTTGGTGGAACAGCTGTTCAGTGCAGTAACTTGGTCGTCTCCTTCTGCTTTTATAGTTTTACAGGGTGGATTTATTTGCCACGCAGCAAGTGAGTCTGGGGAGGAAGGTCCTTCAGGCTGCGATAGCTCCTCTTTAGGAATTTACCATAGATACTAGATATTCCCTCCCTATTTATCAGTGGGACTGCTTTGGTATGTCCCCTGGTCCTGCGTCCCCCAAGAGACCTAGAGAAAAGGTGATTTTTATACTCACCGATAAATCTTTTCTCTTGTCTCTTGGGGGACACAGGACACCTACCCTGGTGATGATGATATCATTTCATATGTTTTGGAAGGCAATGTTAAATGGTTCCAGTTACATAGTTTTTTGGTATTATTAAGTTCCAAATTCAGTTTTTCTGTTTAAATTATCCTTGTTATCGAACTGGCTTCTTCTGGTGAGTGTAAAGGGTAAAGCCTATAGGGGAGGAACTTTGTTGTTCTAGTGTCTTACCTCTAGTGGGAGGGATCTTTACCCTTGTTCCTGTGTCCCCCCCCCCAAGAGACATTAGAGAAACTATAAAATATGCAGACTGTATGGTTTATACAGTAAGTAATGCATTTATCTAACCTATTCCCGATTCATTTACATTAAACTGTAACTGTGCTACAAGAAAAATGTATACAGTTGCAGAGAAAAAGCACTTTCATATATCATTTTGTGCAGTACAGAATAGGTATACATCAGTGATGTCCAACCTTTCTTGGCTTGGGGGCCATATAAATTTGTGACACGCATGTCACGGGTCACTTCAAAGTTGCAACAAATTTTAAAGTTACAACTGTGACAATTTTACATAGTAAAGTTGCGACTGCAACAATATTGTCATTATCTGTTCCAAATAAAGTCTCCCCTGTACATGTGTGCCGGCTTGTTGTGCGAGGATCACGAGGGAATGCTTGCACCTCTGCCCTCTTGTCTTTGGTGCGGAGCTCAGTATAATGTAGCTATCTGCCCGCCTCCCGGAAGTCTCCTGCTGCTGTAGCTCCTGGGACATGTGGTGCAGAGCTCAGTATCATGCGGCTATCTGCCTGCCTCCCGGAAGTCTCCTGCAGCCGGAGCTCCTGGGATATGTGGTGCGGCGCTCAGTATAATGCGGCTATCTGTTCGTTGGCAGGAGACTTCCAGGAGGCAGGCAGATAGCCGCATTATACTTAGCTCTGCACCAACGACAAGCAGAACCAATGCAGGCCGGATAGCTATGCTTCTGGCCCACGGGCCATAGGTTGTGCACCACTGGTATTCTTATAAGTGAATGGGTGGTGATACTGCAAACTGGCTTGTTGTCACATCGCTTAAACTGCCTTGTGTGATAATGGCCTAATGGAATTACTGAGCAGTATGACTGAGATAGGAAAGCTAAGAAAAGGTAGAAGGACTGAAACCAAACTTTAAAATATATAGTTTTATTAAATTAGAACAGAAAGCATTGCAGCAATATTGACATACTTATTTTAAACATTCAACATTCTAGTGCCCCTTTAAAGTTTTGATTTTGTCTCTGTATTTTTCTTCTGAGTTTCAAATTATATTCCAATTAAAACAATATAATTAGCATCTTTAAACTGGTTCCTTCCTTGTTGTGCACTGTTTAATATATTCTTCTCTTTGTTAAATATGCTGATCTAAACAGTGTTCAGCTGACTTATGACCTTTCAGCAACTACCTCAGCTTTTTTTCTTGACTAAATCTGACATCAGCAACTGTTCAGACTGGGAAAAGTGGAGGGGGAGAGGAACATGAGCCCACTAATCCATCTAACTGCTGAACCTTCAAACATAGTCTACTCCCAAGTACTTACAATGCTGCTAATATGAAAATGTAGTGCAAACCTTCTCAAAACAGGAGGTGTTTACATTGTCTCTGACTAAATAACAGAATTGCCTCACTAAACAAAAAACAAAGGTATAACCAAAAGCTCATGAGAAAGTACAGATACAATATTGTCATAGTCAAACAGCCATGTTTACCTGCTGCTTTATGTTTGTTAGTGGAGAGCTTCAGCCACAAGTAGAAAGTTTAAGTTTTCCCACTGCTCAGTCATGTGTTTATTATAGAGGATAGCAGTTTTTAATTTAAGAAAATAAATAAAAGCTATAGCATTTGTGCTTATAGTTTATTTTCACATGTGTATCTACTGGACACTAATAAGATTTACTCATTTAAATAAACTCCTGATTTGTTACAATAAAAAGCCATGCATCTTTTGGCCAAGAAGCAGAATCCCTAGCCTTCCTCAATTAGAAATACAATTTCATATATGCTCTACAGCAGGGGTCGGCAACCTTTTCGGCTGAGAGCCATATAGTGCAGCTCTGCTCAGCCCTTTTGAATCCAGAGCCACTGATGTCATACGTAATATCACATATGTGATGTCAGTGGCTCCAGATTGGCTAGCAACCTGGAAGTGCGGTGACGTCAGCGACTCCAGATTGGCTAACAACCCGGATGCGCTGAGAGAGCTTTATCTTTACAGCTCTTGCCGGTGATTAGCAGGCAGACTTTAACGAGCGGGGCTTGCATGTGAGCACCGCTCATTACAGTCAAAGAGCCAGATTCGGCCATCAAAAGAGCCACATCTGGCTCAAGAGTCATAGGTTGCCAACCCCTGCTCCACAGCATTAGTGTTCAAAGGGTATGTTCACCTGAAATGAAATGTTAACTAGCTTATAGATACCTTCTTTAGAAAATAATTTGCAATCGGTAATTTAACAAAATATATTATTTTATTTAATTATTTACCTATTTGTTCAAACAGTTTAAAAATGAAAAATCAGAATAATTAATTTTCTGTTCCATGGTCACTGACATGCATTTACTTACTCTCCCACAAACACCAACATAGTATTGTTGCATATTCCTACCTTAATTGTTTAATAAATTGCTTATTTAGTAATAGCAAAACTAGTGCAAATATTGACGTTTTTGCATAGAATTGTTTGCTCGATAGTTCTCCAACAGAAGACTAAGGGGGGTTTATTCATCAGAGTGTGAATTGTTGCATAGATGTATGAGTTTGTGACAGTTCACCACTTCTCAAACTTAGCTTGTTCAACAAATATTATCTACTACACACAGAAAACAACTGTCACTATTTACCAACACAAATATGGAGCTTAGTGACTTATCAATATACACTACTGTACAGAAATGTCACAAAATGTGGCTAATTAACTTTGGGAGGCAAATTTGCATTATGATAAATATTACCCTAAAAATCCCTGAAAGCAGGTGTACAAAGCAGAATTGCTTACAAATACAGTATTGGGAGCTTCTACATTTTGGATACAGCTTATTTCCTTGAATTTAGTTCCACTTTCTTTCTGCCTGTCTAAAACTGGAAGTGCTTTTTCTGGCATTTTATGTAGACCGATCATTTCCTTTGTTGTGTTGTGTTCTTGAAGGAGGAGATGTGATAGAAAAACAGTGTTTTGATCCAAGCTGCACACACATCATTGTGGGACATCCACTTCGGAATGAAAAATATCTGGCTTCTATGGCTGCAGGAAAATGGGTGTTACACCGGTCATACTTGGAGGCTTGCCGAGCTGCAAAACATTTTATACCGGTATGGAAGTTATGTGGTGATTTTTTTCTGTAGAAATAACCTTTGTTTATTCATATGGACAAGATAACGTGAAAAAATGTTCTATTGAAAAAAAATATATATTCTTTCAATTCGAGCACAATGTTTTAACCATATATTTGTTCAATTTAAAGAATGTTGCAATGTATGTGGTAAAGTTCTTGTAATAGTTTTGTATAAAAATAATTTGCATTTTTCTGCCCTTTATAAAATTATTATATTTGGCATTGTCTGCATATACATATGAATGAGAATTTTTGATAATGTATACATAATACTTTATACATAATTATTTCATACTCGCACACTTAATTTCAGTCACATGAGCAATTTTCAGTCTGCTAGTTATTTCTGTGAATTAAAAAAAAAAAAAATTTATTAGTGTCTTCCCCAGATATTAATATTGCAAATAAATTAAATTGACCAGTGGTACAACAAATAACCCGCCCACAACTGATTCACTTAACACATAATAACTATATGCCTCAAAACAAAATCATTCTCACCACTTTATTCCTAAAAGAAAATATATATCAAAGATAGGAATTCAGTTGTGATCTTCAATCTTTGTTAGGACAGAAAATAATATTGCTTTGGATGAAAAGTTGGTCTGAAGTAACATAGAAATACAACTTTCTCTTTGTCTGGTGTTTTACCTACAGGAGGATGATTATGAATGGGGAAGCACCTCCATATTGAATGCTTTAAGCAATATTAACCCACAGCAGAAAATGTTGGCAGAGGCTGCATTGAGGTGGAGAAAAAAACTGCAAGGAATGAAGCAAACTATTGGCAGTGCTGAGGTATTAACACTTTGCATTAAAGAACAAGCTGTTAAAGCACACTACCGTTTTACGTGCCCACTATTTAAGTTTATTTCAAAGGGATCCTTGTACACTCATGAGTATTTCAAGGAGATGTCCATGGGACTGATACTCTGTCTAGGATTTATTGAATGGGCTGTAGGATAAAGCCTCAAATTTCAAGATGATATGTATGTTTTCTGTTTTAACTTATAAGTATACCATGTAGCAATATTAGAATGTGTAGTAAACATAGTCACTGTAATAACATTTATTAAGGTTGGGGCACGTTAGCATTTTTATGTTTGTTGCACTTTTACCCTTGGTAATTGGTTACCCCTCGTAAAAGTGTTCAGTTACCATAACATTTGTGGGGCCATTGTCTCCTGGATGCATCTGGAATACTGCATGTAATGTTCTGGCCACATGGTGCGAAGTTCACCAGGGTGTGGCCAGAATCCATCAGTTATCATTCTTATCTCTGATGCTGCAAAATGGATGGTAAGGAATGGCCTAAGTATATTAATTGTTTTCATCACAGACTTTTGGGGTAATGCCCATCTTTACAACAAACAGGTATATAGCCCATAACCTGCTTCAGGCTAAATTCTGTAAACAAGCCATTGTTTTTTAGCACACTGCTTTATGAAATATTAACATCTTAATTAACAAAAATGCAGCACATAACTATTTATGGATGCTTAATAACCGTACACCTGATGAAGGGAGACAATAGTTACCCCAAAACATTGTATGTGAGTATGTCCTTTGAGGGTGTTCCCCTCAAAGATAATGCAGTGGGCAGCTTTGGCTTTTCCTTGTGTTGTCAGTTGGCTTGGGCTGAATAGGGCCACCATTGGGTAGCTACTGAACTATGTTTGGTGAATATGCCATGTGTTACTAGTGGTATGTTTAATAAATAAAAAACGATGATTTAAAAATGTGACTTTGAGAATTTTAGGATCATAATATCTCTTTTTAAATGAATTGAAAACAGTAGCAATGAGTCTAACAGTGTGGGTGTTTTCTCATGTAAGAAATAAATTGTGTCTGCAATCTGTTGTTATCACTTTCTTTTCTCTAGCACTGCTTCCTGATCTCTCTTGAAGAGAATTTTCTCTTCTTCCACTGCAACACTGTGATAGTGTTTTACAGAGAGAAGGAGGCAGCACTGGAGAAAAAAAAGTGAAAGGTAAGTATTCCTCTCCCCCCCCCCCCCCCCCCCACCCCTTAAGAATCACTGAGCCTTTAGTTACCTTTTAATAATGATGTGTTGTGAGGCCTGTAGGCATTACTGTTAGATTCCTGTTTCCAACTACACTAGTGTAGTGTTACAGTATTTTATGGAATCTCTTACAGGGTGCATTCAGTGGCTGGAAAGTCATTTTAAATGTTGACCAAACAAAAGAACCTGGTTTCAGACGTCTTCTTCAGTCAGGAGGTGCAAAGGTATATTATAGGTTTGTTGGGAAATAAGCTGGGTGACTGCTTTTCAATTATTTTATATTATAAATATACTGTATAAAATACATTATATATTTAATGAAAATTCTTACTGCAGTAAAATAAAGAGAGACTTTTTAGAATCTGGTAAGAAAAACACATACTTATAAATGTCAGTGTCTTGAAATGTTAAAACTGTAAAAAGCTTGTATATCACTTTCAGTGTAAAAAAATAGTAAACATACTTTATAATGCTTAAAAATCAATATTTTCCCCCGAAAAAGAGGTTTAGGACCAGTGGATATAAAAAAAGTAAGAAATCGTATATCCGGCACTCCCACGGTTAAAATCATCAAATTTATTTAGAATCGATTAAAAAACAGGATTCATGGTGCAGGTTAAAAATCAAA
>WMED01017678.1:0-12931 GCA_019650415.1 Pipa parva | reverse complement strand
GTAGACTTTGTAAAAATTAACATTTGTGTCATTCTCAAAACTTTTGGCCATAACTGTAGTATCATTAGATGATTTCTGCAAATTTAGCAGAATGAGTTGCTGTCATGGCAAAGTTCCTTTGTTCCCAAATATTAGAAGAATTCCTGCTTATTTCTTTAAAACCACACATTTGTAAAAGAAGATGTCTGAGTCACTCCTTTAATTGCAACACTTTGTATCTACCTTTTATTTAAATTTGTTTTATAGGTGTTGCTATGGAAGGTTTGTCATTCTTTTGGGAAAAACTTTTTTGTCTGAGTCCTCAGAATTGGAAGCGGTAAATCAGAAATTATAAATATTCCTTAATGTATATTTTTCCTGCTAGGTGATGAGCCTTCACGAGATGTGGATGTCCAATCCCGTGACCCTCTTGTTGCTAGCACTGTTATACCTTCACGTGATGATAAGCAGGAACCAGTAGTGGTCAGACCTTACCCTCAAGTTCAGATGTTGACATCACATCATCCAGTGCAGCCTGCCTCTTCTCTAACTATGACTGCTCAGCCTGCACATCTGACTTCAGCTGTTCCATTGTCTTTTGCTGAGAGCATGTTAAAGGTAAATATAAAGAGGGATTTTGATCAAGTGATTGCTTAGAGATTAATCTCTATTTCAAACATGATACTCTCTTTTAATACCTTTTTATTTTCTATTTTAATGCATTTCACTTTTTAAATTAAGTCCAACTGACTTTTTAGAACATTTGTTAGACATAGCCTTCTAGGTATAATGCACATTGCTTTGTGGGGGGCACAGGGTACACATTTCAGTATTTTTACTATTACTGTTTAAAAGCTATTTTGTGTGCTTATGGTATATGTCTGTATACAATATGTTTGTTGATATTTATTTATATATCTATATATAAAAAAAGGCTATACTAACAAATTAACTGCTTTCTATCTAAAAAATGTCCTGTAGTTAATCCTCAAATGTCATCGTTTAGTTTCTTTCACATCATCCAGACCCTCTGCGTTTTCCCTTATTCCAAGCAGAGGTCCTAAGACAGTATTTTTAATTGCTCACCCAGCTTCATTAGCACAAAGGACTAGAGGGATACATCATGTAAACGTCAGGGCCTGTGTTCAAGCTCAGGCTTTTACCATTGTTGCCCTTTCATATTTGAAGTGTCTGTGTGGTTACAGACATAATAAATAAAAGGTGCACAATTTTTTTTTTTTCTTCATAGCAGCAATTGACAAATAGAATAAAACCTGCCTCCCAGGCCTAGAGGGAGGGAGGTCAATTACATGATTATTTAGTTTCTCTAGCTCAATTCCTGATGTTAACACCAAAACCCCAGATACAGAAGGAAACCAGGATGGCCTAGTTCAAGCCTCTGCCTATTCTCTGAATATTTTTTTCTTGTTGGAGTTGCTTTCATTTGTGATAAAGCAAGCTGTAGTTGAAGGGTTTTAGAAGGCTTCACTGCAGAAAAACAAGTTATACACACAGTGCAAAAATTGTCTAAAGTATGAGATGATGGTCAGAGAAGTAACAAGGACAGCAATGTCATTCTATTGATGAAGATGAAAAACAGGAGACAGAATCGGCAATTGATATAGTTATTATGGAGCCACTTGTTAGAGCAGTGAGGAATACGCTGGCTTTACATACAGAGTCAACCAAACCACAGTGGGTGAATTATTCCCTTTGATTAAAAAGTGGCTTTTCTTGTTCATACATCAATTAAATAGATTATTGAATCAGAATGGAAGGAAACAGATGCAAAAAAAACCATCACTTTACAGAAAAGTTTATAAAAAATAAATTCCTTTTATCAAGGCAATTCAAAATTTTGCAATAGTGCTCCAAGAGTAGTTGATAAAATTGTCATGCTAGCCAGGAGAGTGAAAAGAAAAAAAAGAGAAAAAGGAGTCCTGACAAGGAACGCACACTTAAAACATAGGAAAGTGCTTAACTTTATTGTGGCAAGTGACATACAAACAAAAACTTCAAAAACAATTAAAATAAAGAATGAATGAACCTCCTAACTAGCTCTTCTACCCATGATACATGTAACCAGAAAATATAGTATGTATAGCCAGTAGCCACTAACGATTAAGGTGTAAGTAAAGTTATGGACAAAACTATACATACAGTGGTGTGAAAAAGTGTTTGCCCCCTTCCTCATTTCCTGTTTTTTTGCATGTTTGTCACACTTAAGTGTTTCGGAACATCAAACCAATTTAAACAATAGTCAAGGACAACACAAGTAAACACAAAATGCAATTTGTTAATGAAGTTGTTTTTGTTATTAAAGGAGAAAAAAAAATCCAAACCATCATGGCCCTGTGTGAAAAAGTGATTGCCCCCCTTGTTAAAACATACTATAACTGTGGTTTTTCACACCTGAGTTCAATTTGTCTAGCCACACCCAGGCCTGATTATTGCCACACCTGTTCTCAATCAAGACATCACTTAAATAGGAGCTGCTTGACACAGTAAAGTCCACCAAAAGATCCTTAAAAGCTATTTTACATTTATAAAGTATAAACCTAAACTTAAACATTAAAATATAAAAACGAGTTTGGGATCAGGAGATCTCACCTCTTAATCAAACAGCACTGCTCACCCTTCCATTCTGTGTACAGACTCTTCCTTAGCAGTGCCAATAAGCCCTGCCTCCAAGTGAGGTCACATTAACTCATAGCAGGAAACCACTGAAACAATGCAGTTGCAGAGGGATATTGAGCTCTTCTGAGTTAAGAGGTGAGTCAGGAATTTCTTAATCGATTTATTGCTTGACAGTAGGTAAATAGAGCTTTATTTATATATAGGGTTTACTTACACTTTAATACTAGCTTAGTGTGTTGGAACACTAATAAACAACTTACATAGGCAGCATTGCAACAAGTGTAAATAAGTTGAATGGATTTACAACCAAGATGTATGGTGGAGGAGGCCAGGCGGATGAGTTTAATTAATAAAATGGGAGCTTCTTCTTAAGCAAGAATGGGCAATGGGAAATTTGTCACGGTCGCGGATTTGCTATGGGAATAAACTTAAATGTCAGTGAGCAGCTACACAGTATGGGGCTGCAGGGAGAGGGGCGGGGGGATCATTTGCACAGGATAGGGAAGGGAGGAGGGAGCAGATACACAGTATGGGCCAGCAGAAAGGGGGAAGTATCTGTGCAGGATGGGGCAGAGGGAGGGTGTGAGGGGGGAAGCATTTGCCTAGGATGGGGAAGGCAGGATCATTTGCACAGGATGGGGAAGGGAGGAGGGAACAGCTACACAGTATGAGTATGGGGCTGGGGACATCTGTGCACGATGGGGCAGGGGGAGGTGGTAAACATCTCCTGGGGGAAGCTTATCTGCTCAGGATGGGGCAGGTGGAGGGAGCATCTGCACAGGTTGGGGCAGAGAGGGAGGGCATTATCAAACAAGCTAAACAATTCCTAAAAATTGGAGTAAGCGCAAAAAAGTGCACTAATAGTGCTTTACTACAATAAAAAATGTGTGTGATGGATTTCTACCACCAAGTTAGTGCAACATGAGGTTGCAGTATGTTAACATAAATGTGACACCCAGGAAAAAGTGAATGAGAACAGGTGAATCCTAAATGCTCACCAGGTGCCAGATATCGTATTCGTATGTAAATGAATTCCTCCTGAATCAGTACAGCATAAATCTCCAAAAATGAGGGAACATCAGATCACTCCTCACATATATCATCCATGATACAAGATCGTAGAAATAATCACGATGAATGGTAAAGTAAAAGGTAGTATTTATTATAAAAAGAGTTTAAAAGCAATAGCAATAAAGCTTCAATGCTTAACAGACTTGGGACTGCTATGCAGTCTGATGGTAAAGAATTATTCGGTAAAACAAGTCCAGAAAAACGTCCTCTGAATAAATGTGCTCATAAATATATAATCATATACAGCACCTGCTCAGTAATAACAAATAGAGCTTGAATGCTTAACAAGCTTAGGACTGCTATGCAGTCAGGTGTAATATGTGTATTGTACTGGGATTCATTCGAACACATCTTCAAAACCATTTGCCAAACAAACACAAAGTGCACCTAAATAAATAAATGCATCCTAATTTTATAAAAATAATTATTCATGGTTATGATTTTAATTAGCCTTCAATCTATACATCAGCAACTTAGGGGGGAATTCACTATGCTCCGAAGTGAGGTGTGTAGTGTTCGCCTCACTTAGATAAAACTGAAATGCGCATGCTTGCGGACATCAGCATGCGCTTTAAAGGGATTCCCCTCCCGGCGAGAGCACTCGAGTCTCGTCGCCGGGCGGGGAATCCCTTTAATGCGCATGCTGATGTCCGCGTGCAGGACATCAGCATGCGCATTTCAGTTTTTCTGAAGTGAGGCAAACACTACGTACCTCACTTCGGAGCATAGTGAATTCCCCCCTTAGTCTATTACATATTGTAATAGAAAAAACTGAAAAACTCCCTGCAGCGTTCTCAGTGCTTAATAAGTGTCCAGTTTTAAGTCTTTAAATGCTGCTTTCTCTTGGGAGTCCGCTTCACACCCCCACTGATGGATCTTCAACAAAACTCTATGTGTGTGAGAGCGCAAAGAATACACTTCATAGTGCATTAAACGTAACTAACAAATATATTTTAGTGATAATAGCAGGCCAAAAGTCCCAGTATAGTTATGTTGAATACTGAATGGATAAAACCACAAAACGTGACCACTGCACACAAAGTGATAAATGCTCTCAATCTATGCGCTCACCAGATGGCTATCAGAATAAGCATGTAACACTGGTATTATCTCATGCAGATCACTTCTTCTGTAATAAGCTACTAGGATCTTTTAGAAATAGACATATGGAGTATTCTCAGGAGAAAGGAAAACCAATATAGTGCAGTTTTGTTTTTAATATAGAAAAGGAAATAAAACCAACAGATATACTCACAATCATGCATGAGTTATACACATGTAAAATCAGTCCTTTGCTGTAAAAATGTTTGGAACTTGTATCACTCAAAGGTGCTCAGTAAACTCCAATAAGTGTCTTCTCCAACTCAACGCGTTTCTCTCTTTGCTTCCTCAGGAGTACTACTCCAATTTTTTTATATATATATATTGGGTGGATACCTGGGTGGATGCATTTAAAGCAGTGACCATTAAAACTGCAGCAGCTGTGTGGAAGTAGTATCCTTCTTTTTAGCTATATATATTCAAAATGGCTGCCGTCAGTGTGCAGAGCTGTGTGGTCATCAGTGGGACAGTACAGAGACTGCAGAGTGAGTCTGTATTTTATAATACCACTATTTAGGAGGAAGATAGGTGGATACTACTTTTATATGCTTTTGTGTGTGGGTACCTTTTAGTTCTTTAAACCTTGATAGGAATATTTCAAGAAAAGTACCTGAAAAACAGACAGGCAAGAGTCAAAGGTAAATGGGAGAGAGAATAATATATATTGTTATATGCTGATGACATCCTATTGTATTTGGCAGCCCCTGAGCAAACTCTTAATAACTTACTAACAATAATACAAGAGTTTGGAAAGCATTCTGGACTTAAGATTAACTGCGATGAATCAGCAATACTATCTATAGACAATATCTCTGAACCACATACCCCAGCTTGATCCACCTTTGCAGTGGTGCACCCAGATTAAGTACTTTGGGGTGACGATATCTAAAAACCCTGAAACATTTATAGAACTAAACCTACATCCACTGATCACCAAATTAGACAGAACACTCAGAGTATGGCAATCCCCAAAATGGTCTTTTAGTTTTTACCTGAGCTGCTAATGCTTGCTACATAATGCACCAGTGACAGTACCGTTCAAAATATTAACCAAAGTGGACGCAACACTGACACCATTCCTATTGCAAAACAAAACTCCAAGTATATACAAAAAGATATTAAAAGCCCCTAGAGATCAAATGGGACTGGCCGTAAAAGATATGAAACTATATTATCTTGCCAGTCAACTAGCATTTATACACATGGTTCAATTTGGACACAGAAAACCAAGCAACAATATTAGAAACAATCTATCTCCAATCACTGGAGTCGCTTCAATACTGTCCATATAGGAATATAGAAGACATTGATGCCTCCAGTTACTAGTCAGTAAAAAAAAAAAAGCCTGGGACCATACTAATAAAATGATTGATCCATTGGGTTACCAACTATCCCTGGATATGCCATTATGGAATAACTCTAGACTGGCCAACTTTAAAAATTTCCAGATGCAGTATATTGGGCACAGAATGGTATAAAGCACATACAAGACCTACTAGAGAATGACATCATGAGAACAATTAGAGACCTATACAAATTCCACTAGCCTACCAATTTGCAAATATATACAACTCTAACATACCTATAATGACCAAATGCAACAACCACCTGCCTACATACAATTATCTATAGAAGTATTTAAAGATCTGAGTTGGAATAAACCACCTGCCTACATACAATTATCTATAGAACTATTTAAAGATCTTAGTAGGAATAAAATTATTTTCCAAACATATAAATTATTGTTGGCTCTACAAGACTCTCTAGTGACCAGAGTCAGAAGTAAAGGCGATACACGTGTCAGACCTGGAGGATGAGGATTGAGAGGAAATAGCAGGTAACATAACAAAAGGACTAATAAGCACCAGAGATGAACTTATTCAAAATAAAATACTCCACCAGACATACCTTAGCCCAGTTTGTTTAAACCAGATGAATAGACTAGAAACTGCCCCAGGTGCCAATTTGAAAACGCTGGGTTCTTTCACATGATTTGGGACTGTCCCTCCATACTGCAGTTTTGGAGAGATGTAATGGAATACCTAGAAACAAGTATAGTATCACCAAGAGTAGTATCCCCACAAGTCTGTCTGTTAAATCTTAGAAGAGTTCGGACACACTACAAATTACAAAACATTCCTGAGGGTATACTATTTCACACAAAAAAAACTATAGCACTGAATTGGATGGTGCAGTCCTTACCAACGGTAGACAAATGGCTTTCTTTGATCCAATCACCGATCCGTCTATATAGACTGATCTTCCTTGCCAGAAGGTCAACATCCAAGTTTGATAAAATATGGAAAGCTTGGCTGCACAGATGAAAAAACTCAACTCAAAGTTTAACTAGATGAGAGAAATATAAAATATATAGATGCATGGAAAAAGAGTGCAAAACACCAAGTAAATGATTCATACGTTTATTATTTGCTTTGTGTTAACTTTAATTTCTGTTCAGGGGTTGTTGTTGTTTTGAATCTTTTTTTCCTTATGATTCCCTTTTTGTATTTGGTTTTGAAAAAGTTGTAAGAATTGTATTGAATACATACAAAATTAAATTAAAAAAAAAACAGGAGAAAGAAACTTTGCGTTTAATTCACGGTAGAGGAACATGATTAACAGTCTTTTTCAGAATCTGAACATTGACAGATCAGTGGGTACTACAAACTGTAAAGAATGGTCTAAGTCTAGAAAGCTTGGTAAAATACAGAGACTGGTAACAGCAAAGCAATATATGATTGTCTGTTTAAAATTTTCTACAATCATCATCAGATGGGCCAGTTGGTACTTGAGACTGCTACAAAATTTCCTTATTGCAAATTCAAGAGGTGCAAAGCAAGACTATTGGAAGAAGTAGCTGGTAGCGTTAGGTGGGATATATTTCAATAAGTTCCTCATGTGGAGCCAAGTTTTAATAGATCTAACCACAGGCACATATTCCCATTGGGGAGCTCTTCTACAAGAAACCTGCAAGAATGGGAAGGTCAGCAAATATATTTCAGCAAATTTAGAGTTAGGGGTGTGAAGGAAACACTGTGGAAAAGCATTGTCTTCAAAGCTAAAATGAACTAGTCCAGTGATCAGCAAACTTTCAACAGGAGGGAGCCATTTCACTCCCTCTTCTCCCAGCAAATAATTTCTGTGGTGCCGTAAAGGAGGAGGGGACCATGCTCCTGATCACATGATTTGACAACGTCCAATCAGAAGCAGCATCGGAGTTCATGGGCGAGCTTATGGATATGTGCTGCAAGCCACTACACAGCAACTGAAGAGCTGCACTTTGCCTACCACTGATCTAGTCTAAGAATAAAATCAGACTTTTTTTCATAGTGTAGTGTATATAAAAAAACATGGGGATACAAGGAGCATGTGCCTGTTGGTAGAACCATTGCCTGTAATGAATTCAACAGCAGTACATGTTCTAGTCTTAGATTATGCCAGTAGACCTAGAACAATGCTGCTGTGGCAACTCCAGAGAATGCCAACTGCTAAACTTCCTTTTCCCAATTTCCCTGCAGTGGTGTAGCAGCAGTGGACAGATTGAATCAATCTTGGACTGCAGGTCTGATATAGATCTTTCCCCCATTCCCTTTGATTTTGAAGGTGAAAGGTAATTGCAATTATTCCATTCTGGCCAAGAAGACCTAGGTTAACATTGTTACATAGGTTAGCCAGCAACCTTCAGTGTTACTTAAAAAATTTCCTGGGTGTCAAAGTCCTAAGAAACGTTAACAGTAATTCATGAAGATAAAATGGTCTTAAGACATGCATTTCAGTCTCTTGCAAAGGTTTTGTTGAAACACCATATGGAGTTAGTTGGTGTTAACATCCTTTTGCTCAAATCCCAAGGCAGACTTGGTGAGGCAGTGGCACACTTTGAACTTGGTAAAGGCCATATGCATTTATCTCAAAAGGACTGAGAGCTTGAGAAAAAGCAGTCATCTCTTCTTAAACCCAAGGGAATTTAGAAAAGGGTAAGCCTCACCAAAGAAGAAGCAGTTGGATGACTTCTTGTATCTTGAAAGTGTATGAGGCATCAGGCAGGGAAGTTCCTAGGCAAATTAAGGACCATAGAGATGTATCTAGTTCCTGGGTAGATGAATCCAGGGTCCCTGCTGCAGATATGTGCAAAGCAGCAAGATGGTTTCCAGCAAATACATTTATCAGACTTCATAAGCTAAGGTGCTCTTCTCTGAGGAAGCACAGATAATGAGAAAGAGATTTTTCAGGTAGTTGCATTTGTAAATAAATCTATGTAAATTAAAGATAAATTTGTTTAATGTAGCTTTGGCATATCCTATTGGTAAATAGGATGGTGATTAGGGAAAACTGTAAAATATATCAATTTACAATAATTTCCTGGTCACTTTTATGACTGCATTCACCAATACTTTCCCACCATTTGCTTTAGCTTTTAGCTGCATGAAAACTGGAGAAGATATGGGTGTTTGTCTATTTAAAAGCTTGGATGGGAGTTTTCCTGTCCAATGGTCTGAGAGGCAAGGTATGTTCTATGGGTAAATGCTGTTCATAATGGATGACCAAGAAAATAAAAATATGGGCAAGTTGATAAAATTTCCAATTTTTTTTCTCTCTAACATTTGACTTTGATGTGAGCAACACTTTGTATAGAACTTCTGTTGCAAACCACTTAAGTGCTTGAGTGTTTATCTAACTACTCATTCAAGAGCAGCACAACAGCCTTTGCTTCCCCTTTCCATCTCTTGCCACCAGTTCTGCAGGCTATGCTACTCAGATGCTTTTCCAGTTCAGTGTGCCAGTGAGCGGAAGAGGTGGGGCACTGTGACCTTAAACACAAGATTTTGGGAGACTGTGGTGCGGTGGGAAACTATGGAGGCAGTTAGGGAACATAAAGCAGTCAGTGAATTAAATGTACCCCACAGATGATGCAAGGTATGCTGTTTTAAGCCTTGCCCATCTGTACACTATTTATGTGTTTAAAGGAGTCAGATTAATTTTTTTTGTCTTGACAGACGTTCAATATTGATGTTTTCCCACAGCCTCTGAAGCCCAATGTGCAAAGCCGTCCTATTGCTCCAGCTCCTCCCTCAGCCCTGTCAGCTGTACCAAAAGTTCCTGGGTCAGTCACTGTAACTATGGAAAGTGGACTTCCACAGACTTCTGCTATTCCAGTGGCCACGATAAGTGGGCAGCAGGTTGGTTATTACTACAGTAAAATAATTTTCTTCTTTTCCAATTAAATTACTGTAATTTACTAAAAGATGGCTTCAACCACATATAAGAAAAACTCAAAACAAATTAAATTAGGATTTTGGCTTCGAAGAGAACATTTTTACCTTCACTATATAGAAATAACTGCAATGCTAATTAAAATAGGATGTTCCTAATGTTCTGATATATTTACATACTCCACCTTTCACTCCTTGTTCTATAAAACAATAAATATTTAATGCCTAAAACATTTACTGTATGCCAAAGTTACCAGATAATCTTATTGTGTTCTAACAGGGGCATCCCAACAGTCTCCATCATATTATGACTGCTCCAAATGTTCAGATGTCAATCATCCGTAGCAATGCACCAGGGCCTCCTTTGCATATAGGAGCCTCACATCTCCCCAGAGGTATCCTTAAGAAAAAAAAATCATGCTAGGCAATCGGGATTCACTGGTTTCTATTTTCTGTTTAACACACACTCTCTCTCATTCTCTCTCTCCTTTAGGAGCTGCTGCTGCAGCTGTCATGTCCAGCTCTAAAGTGACTACTGTGTTAAGACCAGCTTCTGCACAGTTACCCAATGCAGCTGCTGCTCAGTCAGCAGCTCAACATATCATCCACCCCCCTATCCAGGTAAATATTAAATTTGTATAAGGTTTAAATAGATGGATAGATATATCTTGATTCTAAATATTATATTTTTTGGTTAGAGATATTTTGAAAGAATGTTTGGCTCATCTGGAATTGGCTTTTACTCTAAGCTAGGCTTCTTTTGCTGGGTACGTTCAGGTTGGACCAGGGGAGCTATCCACACGAATAGTTATTAAGACAAATGTATTAATATATTGAAACATTTTACACCTATAATAATAAAATGAGGTATACTATGAAAATGTTTTATGATTTTTACAAAAGTTAAGATAGATAGAGATAGATTCATGTAGAAAACTTGCTGCTTTAGTTTGCATGTTTCAACAACCATTCTTTAGGATGCTATGGGGCACGTTGATTGTCTAAAGACATTTAATAAATTAATTTTGAGTAAACATGTGCAGGGAGCTTGCTTTTACAGAAAGGTAAGTGGTGTGCTAAATTATTATCTGCTACTCAATCCCCATTTTACTTCATCTTCAGTGTTTTTACCTTTTTTACCTCCATGCCTGTGGGTATTAAAGGAGAAGTATAGTCAGGTTACATCTTTAAAAATGCAGTACTATACCTTAGTGAGAAGCATTTCTACCCAGATGATGTTTCATCTAAAGCAGGGTGATTTTTATTACACTGCACTTGAAAACTCTTGCACCAGGAAATGTGTGCGATATATCTGCCAAACATGCAAAGTAAAAGCTGCCTGACTGCTAATGGTTAAGCAGTGTGCTGATCTTTTGGCCTCATCAGTCCGTGCTTGTTTACATTCCTGGAATGCAGGAAATTAACTTGTGTACAGGCGTTACATCACACATTAGGCAAAAATGTCCAGGGGAAGGGTACCCTTTCATAGAAACCTGGCCGGTCACACACACACACTGCCTGGTGTGGGAGTTTTGAAATGCTGCCTAATGAATCATCCTGCTTCAGTTGAACATCTACTGGAGAGAAATGCTTCTCAATAAGGTATAGTACTGCATATGTAAAGATGTATTTTGTTTATAGTTCCCCTTTAATGTTTGTTGTTTTATAATTAATTGATAAAAGTTTTGAGGTTTGGTGTATTCTTTCTTTTCTTGCAGTCTCGGCCTCCTGTGACGACAACCTCTGTTACACCTGCAGTGGTAGCCACAGTTTCAGCTACTAGAGCACAGTCACCAGTCATAACAACCACTACAGCCCATGCTGCTGAGCCAGTGCTTAGGTGATTCAAATATAGTACTTGTAACTTGTACACACAGAAATGTTGCTTTTGATCTTACATGTATGAATTATTGCTTTCTATCAGTTTTTTTGTTTAACCAACACATGCAACATGGCTGTTAACAGTAAACATACCCCATCTAGTCATATAGTTTTCTATGGAGTTAAAAATATCTCCGTGCCTCAGAAATCCCAATTTTAAAGGGACACTAAAGCCTGTAAAAAAAAATGCTTTCTATTTATTGGCTGCCGTTTTAAGTACAACAAGTGGTAAAATGACCATTTTAGGTTTACTGATTTTGCAGAATAATCATTGAAATACATGAAAAAACAAGCACTTGGAGTGGAAGTTATCAGATCATCCTAACCCCTCCTTTTGTTACCTCTGTGCAGTATGTTAGTTATGTGCAGCATTTAGATTACTAAGTAGTTGACTCTGAGCTGTTTTAAGCTGCTTTTCTGCTTTTTTTTCAGTCTCTCAGACCTGTCTTGCACTAAGTTTCCTGAAGAAAGTGAATTTTAGTTAGTTTCAGGAAGGAGGGGAGCATGCTCAGTTAGTTAGCCTTTGACCAATGGAAGAGAGGCTAAGATTAGCTGAAAACATTCTACAAGTGCATGTTCTTTCTACAATTGCTATAATTATTCTGCAAAATCAGTAAGCCTGAACCTGTCACTTGTTGAACTTAACAAAAGTTAAAAATCATACTTTCTATTCATTATTTAGATCAGGGGTCTCAAACTCGCGGCCTATGGGCCAACTGTGGCCCTTGGGACGATAGTTTGCGGCCCCCACCTCAATATCAAAGTTTAACCCAATAAAATGGGTCCTGCGCTCCACCAGGCATTTTTTTGCCGGTGGAGCGCTTGATCCAATACAGAGGGAGTCCTGGCTGACTCCCTCCGTGGTTTGGTGAGGGCTCCTGTGACCCGATCGGTCACAGGAGCCAATAGGAATCCGGGAGTGCATGTAATCAGTGCTTCCAGGTTCTTTCTCTTGTTTAGTGCTGCCGGCAGCAACAGCACTTGCTGCCGAACTCTGCCAGGGAGGTAAGTAAGATAGCCACCCCTGATCTCCCCGATTCCCCCACCCCCCT
>WMED01017677.1:0-12931 GCA_019650415.1 Pipa parva | reverse complement strand
CATAAAAGCACTAATAGCCTACTAAGCGGTGCAGCAGGCTTATTTGTAGCAATGAGAATATATAACGCATACCAGGTATTTACATTCCAAATCATAACTGTAGCAAAATTACAGTTATGAAGGAGCCACCAAAATTATTTTTTGGTTTGGGGTCACTTCAACATGAGGAACTGTATTACGGGGACACGGCATTAGAAAGGTTGAGAACCACTGCCCTAAGTGCTTTTTTATGTAAGTTCATTTTAACACGTTTTAAAAACAAATCTAATACCAATATATATCAGAATACGGTCAGTTTTTAGGAAGGGAAAGAGGCTGAAGAAGCTGCTTTCCAAATCTTTTTGTTTTCTAGCTTGGAATCCACTAATATCAGTGCTTCTGGGAAAAGTCTAATTTCAAATTAGATGTATTGAGGTCTTTAAACAGGCTATTGGTTTAGTCTAAAGCATTAAAAAAAAATAACATGGAGCTGCCCACCCACTATGTGCTACAATGATTTAGTTTCATGTAGCTGTGTAAAAGCAAAATGTTTCACTGTGTTTTTGAAATTATCCTACGTTTTATGATAGGTGTTTAAATGCGCTCACTGCACATTTAAACCTGGCTAATGTTACTTTTTCTCTGTAGTTAGTGGAATGTTAAAACTTTTATGCTTTGTTATTGCACAGAAATACAGAAAATGTTTTGTTTTTTTTCTACTGTAATTATTAAAGCAAGATTTCAAACTTTAAAGTATAATAATAATGAAACTTTGATAAACGTATTTTAGAACAGAGATTCTTGACTATGGCCACCAACAGAATCTCATGTGACCAATCTTTATATGGACAATCGAGATTTAATTCACTGATTGATTAATATAAGATAATTGAGATTAAAACAGGGGAATCATCGATGGTCTTTCTTCACATTAAAAAAAAAATCCTATTTTAATCAAAAAAAGCTTGATTACTTTTTTTGGCCAGGACTGCACTTAAATTGGACCAAAGTATTTTTATCTAGCAGTGGGGAAAGAAGCGATCCTTTTTATTAACCTGGCCCCACTCTGTACAGACTGTAATTCTGCACTCCATTAAGACATTTTACAACATTCCAGTGCCCACAACCCACTATTGCCCATTAAAAGGAGTGGCATCATCTTTACAAGCAGATTTTTACACTTTTATTGCTGGGTCTAGTAAGGAATTGTTTGTCTATTTGTTAAAATATTATATTTGTCATTTACTTATTTTCTGTGATTTTCAGCAACTTTTTTTTACAGAAGCCCCTCTCTCTCTCCTACTTCCTCTTGAGCTGATCCACAGGCTTGACAGTTCTAAATTATAACAGAATTCGGAAAGTAGTAGCTCTATAAAGTTTCACACCTGCAGGATTCTGATTTGTTATTCAGAATTCTGATCTGCTATATAGAAAGTAAGGGATAGAGAGAAGGAGCTCCAGCAAGAAGCAGGCTGTAAATTGAAAAACATTATAATTAGTAAATAATATATATTGAAAAATTATTCATCTACCAATGACAAACAGAGATGTAAATAACCGTTTGTGCCTCAACTGTTCTTTTAAAAGATTCTAAACTATGTGTTCTAGGATACCATGAACTGGAGTCACTACAGGGCTTTTGTGGATAACGGAGGTGATCTAAAATGTGGGTTGTTTGCAATTGATGTTCATGTATTCTGAAAAAGAATTTGGATTTTCAGGAATGTATTTTTTTGCAGTGGGCATTTAAATAAATAGAAATGATCGGTGTTTTTTAAAAAAAAATTTCTGCTCTTGCATGGTTTAAAGTAGAATGCAAGTTTACAGTTTGCTGGTGTCATAACCTGAGCAGTTGAAAGATTTCTTGTTTGGAGATGCACATATATTAGAAGAGAAGACTCCTAAAGATAATGCTCCATTGGTTTTGGTGGTTTTGTTAGGTTGTTTTGATAACATTGTCTGCTCTGCTATGTTGTCTTCATCCTTCATGTTCCTTTATTTTCATCCTTCATGTTCAGTTTTAGATGGAAATTCATTTCTGTGGTTACATTAACTAAGTTGCTCAAATTTATTTTGTTTATTTTATTTTTTTAATTTGCTGTTCATTGCAAACAATGTGATCTCATGCATTAATTATAACCATTTTACATTTTCATTTGTTTGTTGATATTAACATATTTACAACTAAATGTTATAAATAACTTTGTTTCTCATCAGGACCAGTTGGACCTCTTATTAATGTATTGGAACCGGGAAGAATTTCTGAACATAATGAATCCAGTGAGATTGACTACCCATTAATAATTGATGTTCTAGATTTAGTTCCAGTTGAGGATATAGAACCAGAGTGTGACAATTCTACTGATGTCCCAATATCTCCTTCATTAAAGTTTATAAATGGGAAACAAGAAATTACACCTGTTACCAAAGATTCCAAAGCCGAGGAAGCAAGACAGGATCAAATTGAAAGTGTTACACCATCAGAAAATGATTCAATTACTCAAAGCAGTGAGGTTACTGAACAAATGATCCTACAAACTGATTCGCATAGTATTGTAACATCAGTGGCTTTAGATATTAGTGAGCCCACAACACAGGATAAAGAACAGGAACCTGATTTCAGTGGGGATGAAGAGGTGTTTATTGATACATCTGTGACAAAGAGACCACCCAAACCAAGTATAGTTCAGCTAAATGGATCTTTGCATTTATTTACAATAGAATCATCAGTGGAAACAGATTCCAGTATTAACATTTTATCAACAAGGGAACCTATTCCTGGCACAAGTCAAACTGAAACATTCCATGTCAGTGAACCATCTTCAAAACAAATAGAGCTTGGAACAGTTTCTTATATTACAAGTGATCAAAAACTATATCAGGAGACAGAAAAGCAAACTGAAGAAGATTACATCCCAACTGTAAAGGAAACAATTGGTGTTTATGCCACTGGAACAAGTCATGTGTCACCTGAAGGATCAGGTGAACCAGACCATAGTGTTATTATAGATGTAACTACTGCTGGGCAGAATTCAGCGGAAAGCATAGAGTCTTCTACAATAGCTATTGTTAAGAATTTGACACATTTTCCTGCAAGATTCCCTGACATAACATTTTTGCCATCTGAAGAAGCACAGCCTGGTTCCTCAGTCTTTGATCTGGTGGCAGAAGTGACAACCACAGGTTTAGAGCAATCTAAAGAGGCTATAATTACTACAGAGCCACCAAAGAGTTTTGATTTAGCCAAAGATAAAATCGACTCAGCTGAGCATTATGATATTTTGAAACAGCACCCCATTATTAGTAGTACTCTGTATTCCACAGGTAAATTACAAACAGCAACGGACTCTCCACAGCTGAAACTTACTGACTCTGTATCTGTATTCCCAGATACTGCTTCTTCTAGAAATATAATCAAAATGAAAAACGCTACAGAGACTTCATCTTACAGGCCCACGCCTCACAAAATGACTGTCGTTTCCGAAATTGCAGAGGAAAGTTCAGGGGACTCGGGCACTGTATATGAATATGTTTCAAGCACTGTATCAAGAGAAAAGTTCCAAACAGCTTCAGCTGAAATTGTTCACAGAGAAGTAAAATACACAGTTACATCAGAAACCATAACTGAGTCAACAGATATTTTAAAGAAAGAGGGAGAATATATAACTACTGTCATGCCAGAGACAATAAAGCAAGACATGGCTGTGTCAGCTACAGTAGCAAGTATTGGGATAGAAAGCACAGCTGAAACTGAAGAGACATATATTGTATCTGGATCTGGTGACACTGAATCACCTTCTGAAAAAACACAGTCTGTCTCTGTGGAAAGTGGGATAACTGCTAAAGACTCAAAGCAGTCAATGCAAATGTCTTCAACTCATGTTCCACCTGTTGCAGAACACACATCTGCTGGTCATTTATCTGCCAGTTCAATGCCAATTATCGCCTTTGATACCCCAATGAATACAAAGGAAAGTATTTTAGATGAGACCTCTTTTTTCAAAGCCAGCACAATTTCACCTATCTTGGAAGAGGCTTCTGTAGATGGTGACTTTACTACTATTCCTCTTACTGGAACGTCTCTGGAGGCAGAAAAGCTTAAAATTGACAGTGCAATCGATGTGACACATGGCAAAACTGACAGCTTAAAAACGCATCTTGCAACATTAAAAGATACCACAAAATCTGAAGAGATGACAGTACTTCCTGTCTTTACAGATAAACACACTGTCTCCATTAGCAGCACTGAAAACATTGTGTTACCAAGTAAAACAAGCCTTGGTCTAACATCTGTTGACCGAGGTTCAGAAGACAAAGAAATATTATTTACTGATCTTAGTAGCTCTGCTTCAGTAATAGAAATAACATCTACAAAGAACATAACAACAGCTTCAACAGGTACAACAGAACAAGCAGAACATATTAGAGATGTCTTACCTGAAGACGAAATTAGCACTTCTTTCCCTTTTACCGATGAATTTTTTGAATACATTTTAGCATCTACTGAAGGCATAATAACAGCCTCAACAAGTATTGGTGTTACAGAAAGTCCAAGTGAATCAAAATTGGAAGTAGGATCAGTGAAACATTTAGATATACAAACAGAGGAACTGCAATCTACCACACTCTTTAGCACAGAAACACCTGAAACATCAGCATCTCAGACAGTATTTTCAAGTAGCATTACAGAACAGATTAAAAAAGTTGAAACAGAACAAGTGATTACAGACTTTGTGCAAGGCTCAGGAGATCAGGAAGACCTAATCACAGATTTTACCACTATGTTATCTGTAACAAAGGTAGAGGAAGAAAATAAGGTCTTTGGTACAGTTCCATCACATGAGCAATCCACAGTACTTTCAGAAACAGATTTAACTGAAACAGGCCTTAAATTAGAAAGTGTAACTAAAGAAGTCCAGACAGTCATATCAGAAACAGCTCATGATAAACCTGAAACATCATCTGAAATGCATGCAGTTTTAATAGAAACGTCAAAGCCCACAGGTAAACAAACTTCTGATGTTTCTTCCAAGTTCATCAGTACAGATTCTTCTTTTGTTGATCAAGGATCTGGAGATCAAGATCTGTTTACTGTTTCTTCCTTTAAGACAGAAACACCACAAACTGTTAGAGATATCACTCAAGAGACATCAAAAATTACAATACAAACAACAGAACAAGCAGAACATATTAGAGATGTCTTACCTGAAGACAAAGTTAGCACTTCTTTCCCTTTTACCCATGACAGTTTTGAAAACATTTTAGCATCTACTGAAGAAATAATAACAGCCTCAACAAGTATTGGTGTTACAGAAAGTCCAAGTGAATCAAAATTAGAAGTAGGATCAGTGAAACATTTAGATATACAAACAGAGGAACTGCAATCTACCACACTCTTTAGCACAGAAACACCTGAAACATCAGCATCTGAGACAGTATTTTCAAGTAGCATTACAGAACAGATTAAAAAAATTGAAACAGAACAAGTGATTACAGACTCTGTGCAAGGTTCAGGAGATCAGGAAGACCTAATCACAGATTTTACCACTATGTTATCTGTACCAAAGGTAGAGGAAGAAAATAAGGTCTTTGGTACAGTTCCATCACATAAGCAATCCACAGTACTTTCAGAAACAGATTTAACTGAAAAAGGAATTAAATTAGAAAGTGTAACTAAAGAAGTCCAGACAATCATATCAAAAATAGCTCATGATAAACCTGAAACATCATCTGAAATGCATGCAGTTTTAATAGAGACATCAAAGCCCACAGGTGAACACACTTCTGATGTTTCTTCCAAGTTTATCAGTACAGATTCTTCTTTTGTTGACCAAGGATCTGGAGATCAAGATCTGTTTACTGTTTCTTCCTTTAAGACATCATCACCACAGACTGTTGGAGATATCACTCAAGAGACGTCAAAAATTGCAATACAAACAACAGAACAAGCAGAACATATTAGAGATGTCTTACCTGAAGACAAAGTTAGCACTTCTTTCCCTTTTACCGATGATGTTTTTGAATACATTTTAGCATCTACTGAAGGCATAATAACACCCTCAACAAGTATTGGCCTTACAGAAAGTTCAAGTGAATCAAAAGTGGATGTAGGAACAGTGAAACATTTAGATATACAAACAAAGGAACTGCAATCTACCACACTCTTTATCACAGAAACACCAGAAACATCAGCATCTCAGACAGTATTTTCAAGTAGCATTACAGAACAGATTAAAAAAGCTGAAACAGAACAAGTGATTACAGACTCTGTGCAAGGCTCAGGAGATCAGGAAGACCTAATCACAGCTTTTACCACTATGTTATCTGTAACAAAGGTAGAGCAAGAAAATAAGGTTTTTGGTACAGTTCCATCAGATGAGGAAGGATCTGGAGATCAAGACCTGTTTAATATTTCTTCTTTTAAGACAACTTCACCACAAACTGTTGAAGATATCACTCAAGATACATCAAAAATTGCAATACAAACAACAGAACAAGCAGAACATATTAGAGATGTCTTACCAGAAGATAAAGTCAGCACTTATTCCCCTTTTACTCATGAAAGTTTGGAAGACATTTTAGCATCTACTAAACCCCTTGTACATAAAAAATACATTGAAATTAGCAGTGTGTCACCTAAGGAGCCAACTGGAATAGTAGCTACGGAAACAAGCAAAATAGAAATTGTTACAGAAGAAGCAGAAATTGTTGAATTCAATACAGCTATACAGTTAACAGAAAAGGCCTCAGGATACCAAGAGGCAAAGGTTAGAGCTACAACTGAAATGAGTTCTAGGCCTCAAACTGAAGAACCCACAGTGAGTTTAACTATAGATACAAGTAAATTAGATCTTGTTTTAGGCAATCACACCAAAAAAACAGAAACAGTTCCATCTGAAACAGATATTAGTACAGATATAAAGGATTTCTCTAAGGCCGGAACACAAGCAACAATCATCATCCCATCACATTCATTTACTATGAATATTTCTACATCTCCAGTTTCAGAAATAGCCAGCACAGATTCCTCTTTCACTGAAGAGAGCTCAGGATATCAAGAAGAAATGCTCACAATTGCCAAAACACATGCTACTATATTGGACATAGAAGTCAGCAACACGAGCTCTCCATTAGAAGAAATTACAGTGAGTTTGGCAGGAAAAACAAGTACAAAAAGTCTTGAAATAGAACCAACTGCATCAAAATCAGTTATTAGCATAGATGAAGATGAGGATATGAAAACAGAAACACAAACAACATATATCATGCAAGAAACTGATGACATTATTACATCAAGCTCAATGAAAGAAATATTCAGCACAGATTCCCATTTATTGTATGAAAGTTCTGGAGAAGAAGAGATCTTATTAACATCTACAAAAACTGAACCATATAGTGAAGTTACCATCACAGTTTTCCCAACTCAGACATCCACAATAACCAAACAAACAGAAACAAATAAAAAGGGTCTTACATTTATAAGTCATACCAGAGGATCTGAAACAGTGGAATCTGAAACAGGTATTGAAACTCATACTATGAAAACACCAGAAGATGTAACACTAGTGGAAAGAACCGTCTCATCAAAGTCAACTAGTGAATCTATTAGGCCAGTTAAAGAAAGTTCTAGTTCCAAGACAATATTTATTGAAAGCTCAGGAGATCATGATGACATATTCACAGACCATTCCAGTACGTTATCAGAGAGTGCAGTAACTGCTGCAGTATTTACAGATGCAGAATCTAGTCTTAGTTTAGGAGCAGAAGTTAGTGATAAAGTTAAGCAGGAAACTCTTACTCAAGAAACAGATACAATGAAATCTGTAATGAGTCTCATTACAGATGCATCAGAAATGTTAAAAACTGAGACACAAACAGCCATCAGCATTTTAATACATGGCACTAGTAAACATGGTACGCAAGTTCCAGTTACAGAAATGATCAGGACAGATTCTATATTTAGTGATTCAGGCTCAGGTACTGAAGATGATTTGATTACCGATATCATACCTGCACTAACAAAAACCCAGCCACAAGAAAGTGCAACTGTATTGCCAACAATTGCAGAAAAAGACCATCCAGCTGAACCAAGCACAATTAAAGATTATGTGACTGAGACAGCCAAGGAAAGCATTTTTAGTACCAAATCACCAGATGCTGACCAAGGGTTAGATGACCATGAGGCTATGTTCACTGATCAGTTTGTTGGAACCTCTGTCCCTATAGTTGATATTGCTTCAGGTGATAATGAATTATCATCAAAAAAATATCTAGAAAGTGTTGCAATCGAAACAACAATGTTGACAGCTCAAGCACAAACTTTCACTGAAGGAACTGGAACTGTTTACTCAGTAAATGAAGAAACTGGGACAGTTAAATCTAGTTTGTTTTCTAATACAGATGTACCTGAAATATCCAAAGATGATCTTATAAAATCCTCTGATGGTGTGACAACACAACCCAGCAGCATCACTAAGGAGGTAACTGAAGTATCTCCTCTAAAACTGAGCAGCACCAGTTTAATATTTACTGATGAAGGTTCTGGAGATGAACTCCAGCAGACCACATCTGAAAGTCCATTGGCTAAAGTTGAAGAGAAGGAGCAGAATGAAACTATTGGCACACTTTCACCTGCTTCAGAATACCTAAAGACGCTGGAGCCAGAAAAAATTTCAATGTATAGAGAAGACCAACAACCTACTAAGTCACAAATAACCAAAATACAGTTTAGTACAAGTGCCCCTGAAATATTGTCTTCTGAATTGAAATCAACCCCAGAGATGCCAATATCTCAGACTCAGTCTATAATGAAAGATACTGTAAGCGTGGAAGCAGAAGCATCTCCTCTGAAACTCAGTAGCACTAGTTTAATATTTACTGATGAAGGTTCTGGAGATGAACTCCAGCAGACCACATCTGAAAGTCCATTGGCCAAATTTGAAGAGAAGGAGCAGAATGAAACTATTGGCACACTCTCACCTGCTTCAGAATACCTAAAGACGCTGGAGCCAGAAAAATTAACAATTTATAGAGAAGAGCAACAGCCTACTAAGTCACAAATACCCAAAATACAGTTTAGTACAAGTGCCCCTGAAACATTGCCATCTGGATTCAAATCAACCCTGGAGATGTCAACATCTATAAGTGTGGAAGCAGAAAGTACTAGTAAACCACCATTGTTGGAAGTTTTTGAAGAAAGTACTGTTAGCATAATATTGGATGGAACAGATCCAAATGAAACTATTAGTGAAGTCATTAGTACTTCACCTCTATCAACTGAATTTATTGTGGATGATATCTCTAGGAAATACATTTCTGAAGAGTCTGAATTATCTGTTGTCCATTCAACATCAAAGGCAATTACACAGAACATGAAATCCCCTTCTAGAGTTACTGGAGAAGATATATTAACTACCCTTACACCAGATGAGACCTCATATATGTCCTCTGAAATTAGTTCAGAAATTACTGCACATCATTTAACTACTTCGGAACAAACAGAATTAAGTACAGAATCATCCTATATCATTTCTGAAGGCACTAAAGAAAGCATTAAACTTACAAGTAGTGATATTGTTATTACTTCAAAAATCACTGAAACAACACCAGAACCTAGCAGTGAAACACTTGCCGCAACAAAGCCCTCAATACAAACGGAAATAAAAGAAACTGTTTTTGATTTGTTTTCAAGAGAAGGTTCTGGTGAAGGCACATATACTGATGACACTACTTCTAAAGCAACATCATCTTCAATAGAAACCAGTGACTACAATGTTGTTAACATAACACAAGATATTTTTCCTGAATCATTGCTTTTCACTGAAAAACCAGAGGAACATACAAAACAGAGCACTAAGCCAGCTACTGATGCTTATTCAAAATCAACTTCTGAAATATATGTGGACGCAAACTTGATGGCGATGACAGATAATTGTGTGATTTTTGTAAAAACAGAAACTCAAACAATGCCAGTAGTCAGTGTTAGTGATCCCTTGCTGGAGACATCAGAACAAATGGTCAGTACATCCCAAACTCCAGAAACTTTTAGTCTTCCCACTAGGGAAATAGTTTCAACAGCTTTTACTCATGCACTTGAGAGTTCAGGTGAAGGATCAGGTGCTGATATCATCTTAGTGAATTCTGTTACATCTAAAGAATCTGTTCCTGAAGCTATATCTACTTCATCTGTTCAGACAGAGAAAGACATTGAAGCAAGCACAGTCATTATGCCGAGTAAACTTACTGAAACGGAATTTGTAACTACAAAAGAGGTGGATGTACATACAGACAAATTTTATCATGAAACAATTACTTCAGACACTGGTTTTCTTTTGTCAGAAACAGAAAGCACATCTAATGGAGTGAAAGCTGACTTAGATCAAACAATTAGAACTCCAAAAGCTGACGTTGAGGGAGACAAGTATCAGTTTACTCCGAGTCTTGAGGCCTCTAGCATAATATCTGAAATTTCAGAATTAGTTCATTATGAGACTGTTACAGCTCAGATGGGGATCTCCACAGGCAAAAGTGAAACTGATTTTGTCTCCACATTATCATCTTCAGCTGAGCCAAAACACACCATTAAGACATCCACAGAAGTGTTACTTGACATTGAATCTGTATCCAAGGAAATCTATACTGGTGGTGAAGCAACTAGTCAATCAAAGGAATATATAGCAGCAGGTGAAAGTACAACTGAATATTCAGCTACAGATATAGCTACAGGCAAGGATATTTTAAGCACACCTACTTATGTTTACATAGAGAAAGTTCATGGAAGTGATGTAATAGATGAGACTGCCACAGCATTTACTCAAGCATTAAGTCCCAAATCTCCAGTGACTGTTATACTTGTAAATGGTGCATCTGAATACACTGGAAAAATTATTCCTAGTACATTGCCATCTTCTGGTTCTGGTACTGATCATTATGTGTTAGAGCAGGAAGTTAGTGCAGATATTGCAGCTACATATAAACCACAAGCTCCAGAATATTTAGGCACTGCTGAGTTGCCTTTAGATAACTCTGATAATGAGATTGAATCTGTATCTTCCTCCATTGATCTCAACGAAGACTCTACTGGTTCACTGCAGTATGTTGAAGAAGACACAGAACATGCAGATAATCTTCTCTCTCACGCTACTCCAAGGTCAGAGGTGAAAGATACAGCGACAGATGCTCACTCTTCAATTCAGAAATCTGAAGAATCATTTACCACACTTCCTCAATATTTAGACGTACAAACCCAACCTGCTTTAGTTGTTCAGAAAGAATTTTCAACAATTGTATACAATGTACCTGGGACAGCGGATGAAATAGATCCTGACCTTCCAGCTACAGAAGAAGCCATTGCTGCTAAGCCTGTGACTTCAGTGCCGGATGTTGAGGAAGTGACACATGGAATTGATATTCACATTTCTACTAGTAATAATGTTGAAGGAACTGAACTTCACATTTCAAGTAAGGCCCACATATGAATGCATATTGCTACTTCTTTATAATGTATGAATATATATATATGTATCATTAATCATCTTCATAGATATCTACATTTGCATTGCTTTATACATGTCTCACCTCATTTTTTAGCAGAAGTCCTGAAAGATACATCTGTACTTGCACATGGCACTAACAGTTTTTCAATGTTATTATTTGCCTTTATCCATTATGCTTAGCTTGCTTTAGCTTTTTCGTGTTTATTGCACAGAATGATGGTTGCAATACAAGGTATTTATATAAAATGCATAATTCAATCAAAATTACTGATATATTAATCCAGTGACTTCAAAGCATGCATAATTATTTATGTTATTTTTTTCTTTGGTGGGATAATTATCTTACCGCTAGCAATCTCTCTAGAATATCTAGAATAGTTCTGCGGTAACAGCAGACTCAAAACATGATAGCAGACAAACTAGCTAACTAAATAAGGTATTAGAAATATGTTTGTGAAATATATTGAAATAATAACATTTATTTTTATAATTAGTTCCCCTTAAATGTCAATCAGGATCTTTGGTATAGTTACTAAAAGCACATATTTATTAAAGGCTGACGATGCAGGATTTAATACGAAGTGTCAAATTCATCATTCCCATTTTCCATTAGTGCATCATTATTGATCTAGTGGTATTTCTTCACAAGTGGCGAAGCACCGCTCCAAACCTTGCGTTTTGGGTCAGTTTTGTGGCAAAAAAAAATTGCAAAATCATAAAGAAAATGATTAAATAACTAATTAAACGTAAATGTTTCAAACAGGCATTTTTTTAAATTACATTTTGCATTTTTTTTTTTTTACCAGTTTCAAAATTCAGAATATTTTGAATATTATTTTTAAAAATTCGGTGCACCCCAAAAGCAAAATTTGCATGAAATCGGAGAACAATGCAAAAATTGTGATTTTTACTTCTTTAGAAATATGGCAGCTTATTGACTCCATTGAAAGAAAATAATTTAACAACAATTTAAACAAAAATGTACGGGCTAGCTGTTGAAGGTTATACGTATTAGAATAGTCTTCCTTAATAGTTGCTGCATCCTTTTTATTCTAATTGTGATTCTAGTAACATGGCTGTAAGCAGACAACAAATATGGGAAAGCAGATGTATCAGTTATCTGAGCTGTCACTAATGGAATGTGGCACCACACAGTCCTGTCAAAGAGATATAATCGTATATATTTTCACGTATGTATTTCAGGTCAAGATCCATGCAAGGTGAATCCTTGTCAGCGAGGGGGAAGCTGCTATGCTCGTGGTGGTTCATCATTTGTTTGTACATGTATGCCTGGGTTTGGTGGAGATCTCTGTGAAATTGGTAAATAAAAAACTCTCCATGGTTTTAAAAAAACAACATTTTAAATATATTATCTATACATTTTCCTGCTATTACCTCTTTAGGTAATAGCAGCTGCTATTATCTGCTCCTGGAGAAACTTTAAGACAGGGTAGAGT
>WMED01017675.1:0-12931 GCA_019650415.1 Pipa parva | reverse complement strand
CTGTTAAGTGAATTATTTTTGCAAGATTAATGTTTTACTTATTTTTATTTTTTTTTTAATCACAACCAATTTCTCACTGTAGCCCCTCTATCTCTCCTATTTTTCTTTTTTAGCTCAATATTGTGAAATCTCCTGCAGAGCCTTGATCCCAAGCCTTGAGAATTTTGAAAGAAGCAGTTTGGCAGCATATCTCTGAGGTTGTGCGCTGTGGCTTTCTGATTGGTTACCCAGAATTCTCAAGCCTTTAATTCCAAATCCCTGACTCAAGATTCCAAACGGAACTGATGAAGAAGAAATATGTGTGACAGAGAAGGAGCTTCAGTAAAAAAAAAAAAAAAAAAATGGCTGTAAATTGAAAAGGATTAAAATGACTAAATAATAAAGAAAAGGTTTGCTCAGTTATCCTATATTAAAGGTATGCACCCCCCAACCGCACACATACATAGACCTTCCTAAGTGCTTAGGACCTCCACCACTATCTACAGTAATACTATTACACTTCAGGATGAAAGGGAAAGCGCAGTGGGTATGGGCATTACTGGAAACCCCATAAATCAATCATTTTAGTTTCACTTTTTTCTTGCTTCTGAAATGGGTGAAAAATGTATATTTTAATTCAAACAACTGCCCTGGAAAAAAAACAAAAAATATAGGATAATATGTCAAAAACATATTTTTGCCAATATGGACCAAACAAAAACCAACTTCTTTGAGCTGTCTGACTGCAGTGAGATCTAATCCTCAGGTGATAAATCTGAAGAGGCTGTGGAGGGAGAAAGGTTGTTTTGGTGAAAACCTGTGACTTTTAGGTTAGCTTCACAATAGCGAGAGGTTGGCTAGGCACCTGGTAATGATCACCATTGCTTGTTATGGTAAACACATTCACAAAGAGTTTGGCTAATTCCAACCAAATGCACAAATGAACATAAAATGATGACAATTTGCACTTTAGCAATGCAATGAGACTGGACAGGCTACGGTTTCCCCCAGGCAATAGATAATTGGTTGGGATCGTGTTCTTTCATTTAGTATCAAAAATAGAATTACATCCTTGTGGCAAAAATCCAATGATACAGTATTACTAGTACCTGTCCTTTCTATTAAGGCACAGAACAATCATTACATCACAATAATTTGGAGGGAGGATAGCTGTCTGTCCGTAGCAGGTACAGAAAAGGAAAATAAGAAAGATGTCTGATGGAATGAGTAAAATACATATAGCTTTAGAGAAAGCATATGGGAAGATAGATAAAGGGAAAGTAGCATATACTTAATAACTTTCTAAAACCAAATTTTTGTAACCGCTGTAGATATTTTTTGTTCTGTTTTATTTGTGTAATATACAGTATATGTGAAATGACCAAGAATAGGGATTCACTGCACAATACTTTGTTGTTAGTAAACCCAACCTGCAGTTGTTTGTGGAGGTATAGAGAAGCATAGAGGAAAGATTGTTTTTTTAAGTTTAAATACTATACTTTCTAGACCCCTTTCAGAATTTTTTAAGCACTTATTGAATATATAGTAATTGTACAGGTATCTGGTACCATACATTTTTATGTTTTTGGTATTTGGTAGTGTTGCTTCCAAAGGCAGGTGTAGCAAATTCAGTGTCCCACCCTGAAAATCATATGAACGAGGTCCCTGGTGATTCTGAGGAATGCTTAGCCATCCAGAAAGATATTAGCAGTAGTATAGGGCACCCTGGGAGGAACTAAGCAAAGATATGTAAACTTGAACAACCTTTAAATGAATATATATTTAGCAATATATTATTATCTGCATAAGTAGCTTTTTTATTTTTTCAGATAAATTAAGAGTATCAGGTGCCTACCACTTAAAAGATATTTACTGTGTGTAATATCCTTCATCCATTTGTAAGAAGGAACATATATTATACCTCTAAGGCTTGTTTCACACTGAGGGAGTTATTCATCAAAGTCAGAATTCGCCTTGCATAGTATCTCCATGTCTGTTCACGTCAATACGATTAGGAATTCGCAAATTCACTTCTCCTTATTCATGAAGCAATGGAGAGCGACAGATGCTGTCACATACATTGTGCGTCATAGTCAGTCGCACTATAGTAGGATTAGAAGTCATGTGGAGTGAGGCGAACTCCTCCAGTGAAGGGCAGTGATGTCAGTCTCATCATATCTCACTAACTGTAAATAAATGAAAAATAATTATTTTTATATGTCTCCTTGTGCCTAGTTCATGTTTAATAGTAGACTAATGTAGTCGCAGTCACCATTGTTACTTTTGAATAAATAGTTGCCTTATGCAACACCGGAGCCCTGCCATCAAACCCTTCAGTTCGCCACTCTTTTGTGGTGAAGGCAAACAGGTGAATTTGGAGCAGTACGCCCTGCAGAATCCACTCCTTTGACAGACTCCGTCGCATGCTGAATACCCAAACCAACTGTGCACATGCGCGCAAATTGATGCGAAGGGCTCCGTAAGTCCACAACTGGAGTAAGCATCAGAATTGGTTGCAAATTCGTCACATCGCAGAGATTGTTCAATAAGTGGAGTTGGAGAAGTCACAAATAGATATAAATATGGACATTTACGCACCAGTTCGGACTTTGATGAATAATCCCCGTGTTTTTCACCTTAGTTTGAAAACTAGCGTCCATTGTTTCTTGTAGGTTAACCCACACAGGCTATTTTGTTTTGCACCATAGACAATAATGTGTCTAAGAACAGCGCAGAATACAGGGAATACAGGGAATGGTATATTGGTATAAGTGTAATAGCCTGGGGTATAAATTGTTAATGTAACGTAATGTTAGATAGGATACAAGGGAGTCCAGATTTCCAAAAAGAAAATACAGACATTCTAGTTACCAGGAAAATCATTCATTTCATTTAAAATAATCTTATATAAAAAAAATTAAGGGCTAATAAGTGCTGACAATCAACATCATAACTAACAGAGCATGATGTACTGTTCTAATTACAGTGATGTGCAAACAGCATAAATTCATCTTTTATACCTGAGACAGTTAAGAAGTGCTTTCTGCTGAAACTCCCTGCTGAATATTGAGTATGAAGATTATTTTATTTTTTTCCAAAGGAAGAATTGGTGCTTATGCTATATTTTTTTTGCAAAGATTTTGTATTTTTCTCATGTGGATTTTCACGGTTTTGCTAATTTTTTTTTCCTGTACTGTTAAAATCTCTGCAAAATATCAATACATTCCATCCTTCAGAAAGTAACCATGGGAACTGCAATCCTGATTTCTGTTTTGCTAAAGTATGATTTGTATTTAACCGCATTATTGCTGTTTTGTTATAAATTGTGTTCTGTGATTCCAGCAGGGCTCAATGAATTGCAGAATAACTTGGCATTCAAGGGTCATTCGTGATACAGAATATTAATATAAATTATGTGTTTGTGGAGAAATTTGTATAGGTAAAGAAGTATGCTTCTTCAGTGACTTTGGTTAAGATTTATTTTATTTAAAAAAATATTTCCTTTAGTTTTGTTGGGTTAGAGGGATAGGTTTAGGTTTGCTGGACCTACTCATCCATTTTAATTAGCATCGTGAAACAGGTGAGGTGTGAAGTAAATTGCTTTCTCCAGGGAGAAAACACCGTAGAGGAGACAGCTCAGCAGATGTACAGACCAGGGGTGAGGTATTTGTGCAAACGATCTCCTGTATTTTCCCTTATCTTTACTGTATGGGTGTTGTACTTGAAGATTTAAAAAAAAAAAAAAAAACCTGTGTTGAATGTTCTGATTTGTGTTAAATATGAGTGTAAAATACGCCTTAATGTATGAAGTCACTTTCTCACTTGTGTTTGCTTTCCACATATGTGTGTGTAAATGTATCCTTAGAAAGTGTGTAATTACATCATATGAATAATGCAATTTAATTGTATTGGATTTGATTAACATGACTTGAATCTGACTGATTGACATTAACAATGCTGTGCATTTGATTTCCCTGTATACTGTATTTAATGAATGGTTATGCAAATATTGCAAGTAACTTGCCAATATGGACAAAAGTTGCAGCATATCATAAGTACTTTTCTATATGCCATTTTGGCCAACTTCTCATGTCCACCTACCCTCACTCAACTGCCATCAACCATCTACCTGCCAGCTTACTGCTGCCATCCCCTTGCCAACAGTGAGTTGGGGGTGTTGAGTGGGTAGGTGTGTTGCAGGTGACCAGGGGAGGTTATTTTGAAAGGAGGTGCATCAAAGCTGTCCTATTGGATGACAATGGAGATAGACATAGTTCTGGTTGGGTACTTACAAATGGAATGTAAAGCATTGACACTGATCTCATAAGAACAATAGGAGCCATCAGATCTACCCACTCACAAGAAAATCTCTATTGTATAAAAAGGCCAAAGAAAGTAGTGAATGATACTGGAGCTAGTAAAACAATTATATTGATTTGCAAGCCCCTAAAAAAGGTTGGTAATGCAGGCCTTGTAATATAACGTATGAAGGCATGTGCATGTGTTGCATTTTTCTATGCATTTAGAGTGATGTAACATATGTAACAATTGTGTAGCTTGTGCTCTATGTCTTATTGGGAACACAAACTCATGGAAAATACATAGATTATGCTTGTGGCTTTCATTTGCTTTCCTTGACTTACTTTTCATTGTAGCTGCTTTGGTACTTAAAGAAGAACTAAAGAGGTTTGCTTAAAAGAAGTGAGGGAGCTTGGGGATGATAAATGAACTTACCAACTGCTCTTCTTACTGCTGATGACATTGTGGTGTGGTCACAGCTCCTGTCATCTCTCTTCACCCCAATGCACTTACAGTAGAGGTAGTGGGACCTAAAACTAATTCTGTGCTTGGTATAGCTAGCCAAGATTGGCACCAGCCACCAGGTCCCCCTCCCACAGATCCCCCTCTTCTGGGCCCCAGGTCTGGTGGTGGAGGAAAGGAGACAGAGCTATGACTGAATCACGATGTTGGTATCGATAGGATGGAGACCAGCTGGATGAAAGAGGCCGCAGAGGACAAAATATATTTTTATTTAAGTTCATTAAACTTCCCCAGGGTCTCTCACTACTTTTATGTAAACTGTTTTATTTCTCCTTTAAAGCACAAACGATATTTACATGTGTTGCCCTCCAGAGCAAAACCCAGCTGGTTGAACAAATGGTAGCCTGATGCATTAATGAAAGATTCAACTGCTATACAACTTCATTCAGTGGCAGCAGTGCACCTCACTCGGCCATTTTCCATATGGGAAGTGGGGCAGAGGGCTGTAGAGGGGTGTATGCTGCATTGTAAAACGTATACGCCACTGTTTGCTTAGTTCATTTACATATGCTTTCTTAAGGGCACACATTCATCAAAAATGCCTTTCTTTTTGGTTTAAATTAGAACTAATGTGTAATATGCTGCTTGAATGAGCAAGGGGTAATTGATATGCTGTACTTACTGTACTTACATTGTCTAGTGCTGCCTTCAACATTCAGCATTGGCTTTTCTACCTGAAGCCTGTGAGATCACAAGCAGACCTCTGTCCCATCTTCTTTATTCACACAAGTACACGCATGCACAGGACCAGTTTTTAATCCTCATACCACTTTTCCCTTTTGCACATAGGTGTTTGAGCAAGAGGCAGTATATTAATTGACCCCAGTTCACAGAATCAGTATATGCAATAATGCTTTAGTTCCTCTTTAAAACAGAGTAGGAAAACACTGCAAAAAAACAAGGATTCACTATTTTTTTACATACAGTAATGTTTGTGCTTGAATAGAGGAAGCTTTGCCTGTTTCCCTTTAACCAACAAAACACAGCCAGTCTTGCTCTGATACCTGTTCATGGACATCCACAGAAATGATTTTTATTAAGAAAGCAAATGAATCAGTCTTAATTTACTCAAGAATACTTACACACAAGTTACGTTCAGTACAGTGAACAATAATTTTATTATTACAAGAAAGAGTATGGTATAAACGAAAGTCTGTATTACAAGAGCAGAAGAAAACATTTAATTAGAACTAAATGGGGCTTTTAAATACACTTTAAATAGCATTGGCAATTTGGCATATAAGACAGTATGAGTTAACCATTCATCTAGGTCCCTGATACAGTAGTGTTTGCAATCAAATCACTGAAAGAACACACGCGTGGGGCATATTTATCCTTTAGAATTGTCCTTTAGATGTGTGAATTTGTAACTTCTCCAGCTTTACATATTAAGTGAAGATCATTATTTAATGCAATGTGAAAAACTGCCGTACAGTTCACAACTTTATTGTGACAAGTATTTATGTAAGACTTTGCGCATTTTTGCTGTTAATGCAACAACACTTTAAGTGTTCAAACTAAATTTTACTTTTAGAAATACCCCTCATTGAGTATTTGTCAAAATGACATTTGCTTCAGACTTAATAAACGGAGGACATGTCTCCTCTGTTAGTCCAATAAAAAATGTATCACTAAGTATTACAATAATAACCTTTATTAGCTTTGTCTGAGCGACATTCCAGCAGTAAAATCAGGAGATACAAGAGGACTTAACACATTCCCAGAAATTCTACCGAAGACTGTCCCTTTTACAAATTTCAATTTTAAATTTTAATATAAGTAAATCTCTGACTTTTACAGTTATTCAATGATACTTCGGTAATTTGCTGTGCCGACTGAGCCACAGTAGATGAAGATGAAATGAGCATTAGGCATACACTGTCAGGGAAATAAATCTTTAGCAATGGGCAACCTTTCTTATTTACAAAGTGTTGCTTTGGTAAAAATTTCATTTTGGGAAAAAGAGTCTTTTTGCTTTTTTTTCTTTTTTTTTCTTTTTTTTTGTGAAAACACTAAGGGGGGAATTCAGCATGCAGCGAAGTGAGCTCTGAAGCATTCGGCTCACTTCGCGAATGGTAATATGCGCATGCTGCTGTCCTGCGTGCGGACATTAGCATGCGCATTAAAGGGATTCCCGTCTCAGCGAGAGCAAAAGAGTTGCCTCGCCGAGACGGGAATCACTTTAATGCGCATGCTGATGTCCACGCACAGGACATCAGCATGCGCATAATACCATTTGCGAAGTGAGCTTCGATGCGTTTGGCTCACTTCGCTGATTGTTGAATTCCCCCCTTAGTCATGCTGAATTTCAAAGTCATGCGCACATGTTACTATACTTGGTAGTAATCGTTAGCGCTATTTTTTTTTTTTGTAAAAATGTTTGCAATAATTCCTTTTATTGCATTCCCTGTGTTTTAAATGAAGCAAACTTTGCATTCACATCAGGATTATTTGCTGTGTCAAAGGTAACTGTTTAATATCTATGCTCTTTAACATAATAAACAACTTGACTGAGTCCAAGTAACAATGTGCTCATGCAGTACAGCAGCATCGTGTCTGTAGTGTCCTAATGCCAGCTCAGCTGGAAAGATAAACTCTCTCCCCCACAATTTTAAGACAGAAACCTCTTATCTCTTTTCCATGTTTTAATGAGCAGTAGAACTGACTGTATCCGCTAGATACACTGTGCAAATTCTCATTTGCCTCCCCTTTTCTCCATATAAAGAAATATGTTTTGACAAAAGAGTCTGGAAATAATACAAGAACAAAATCCCATGGGGTTGTAGAAGCGTGTACATTTACAAAAGCACTATTGCTGTTAAGGGTGCAGGACCCACTATAGAAGTGATTGAGATTTAAACATTATTTCTGTACAGTATGAAAACACTGTGCTGTACAGGAACCAGAGTGATGTTTTATTTTTTAAAGTAGAGTGGGGGATGTCAGCTCTGCACTGGGGGGAGGATGAATTTTCTTGTGGCTGATTGGACTGGAATTTCATTTTCTTTCATGCGAGGGGATTCTACTAAGTCCATGATGGACTGGAAACACATCTACTATTTACTAAGTGGGGCAGACTCTGCATAAGCAACTCTCCATCATACTACCTTAATTTCTGTAATATACAGTACCTGTGAAGCCTGGGAACCACCTCATAGAATCCTAAAGCCCTTAGGGAGTATGTAAAGCTCACCCTATGAAATAAAATAGAAAATACTGACGCTATATGACCAACAGCAAAGACTGTCCCATTCATAATTAGTAAGAAATTTCTGGAGTGGAATTAAACAGTTCACCCCCAGCTTCCAGGAATGCACAGCACCCCCCCACATCTCTCCATCAGCACAAGGATTCCTTCTTTTTTTTTTTGCTTTTCATTTAGTTAGGTTCGAACCATAAGCCAGTTGTGCGGGCTGGTGGGCTGAGAAAAAGACCACTACCTGAAACGAACTTCTGACACTTTTTGCAAAATAATTGCTATTGATTTACATTTATATGATTATGTTGATAGATTTGGTTTGTGTCAAGGAATAAATAATTATTTCTCTCTGGATGTTTCCTCGTTGCCGTCATTTCTTCATGTCATGTTGTCATAGACATTTGTAAGCTATGTAACATGTTAACATGTTAACTTTTATGTGTGCCCCATACAGTTTAGTACTGTGTGGGTGATTGTGGGACTTTATCAATGAATAATACTAATGATGTAATGTTACTTTGGGACTACATTACACACAGTCTTTAAGTGAACTATAAAGGTCTGTGAAGTATGAACAATACTTGTTGGATGCAAAAAAAACAAGTTGTACCTCAGGGAATGGGTCACCCACTTTTATATAGAGACAATATTTTAACTACACATCCTCAAGCTCCAGTGCAGGGGGTTCCTCCCTGTAGGCTTAGCAACTCGCAGAAGGCAGCAATGTTTTGGTAAAATAGTTTATAATTTATTAGGGCAATTCATGCTTGCTTGACAACATTGTAATTTTTGGACTATGGGATAATTTCTCTGGTACAGGGATGATACTTCAGTCACTGGGTGCAAGAGAGGTAAATTCTTCATCACTGTCCATGGAGCCAAGAACAAAAAACTGTAACACTATAACATACAATATTCATATCTGGCTACATTTGATTTACAGTGAAGAGTACTTATTTAGTTCTAATTAATTGCGTATAGTTACCAGTGTTGAGACAAGGTTCTATGGTGCCCAAGACAAAAATGCCAAAATGCACCCCTGACCAGCAGTTCACTCTCTTTGTGGCTTATACAGTGCAGTAATAGCTCCATATAGTGCCCTACAGCATAATAGTACCCACTATATATTATACCTCTAAAGTTGATGGCAATGTAGCAAAAATGTTTTAAGTGTTGGCCCCACCCCCATCCCATACTACGCTGCCCACAACCCCTTTGCCATACTATTCTGCTGCCCCCATTTCATAATATGCTGTCCCTACCCCCCTTCACCATACTGTGCAGGCCCCATTCACTACTTTGCTGCCCCATTCCCCCTTTCCATACTGATGGACTGACACCATCCCTTACTGTGCTTCCCCCATTCCATACTGTGCTGTGCTGCCCCCACTACCCCCTTCCTATACTGTTCTGCTGGTCCCTGTTCTTTACTGTGCTGCCCCAAAGTTCCTTTTACTGGTGCCATCTCTCTTACCTTTATTATTACATCCTGTAAACTGGGCTGCCCATGCTGCCTACCCTTAGTCAGAGTCAAAATATGAACAAGACAGCCAGGCTTTTGCCTTGGGCCCAACCACTGGTACACACTGGTACCACATAGTCCCCTGCCATAAAATCATTTTTGAATGCAGTTGAAGGAAGGGGACATAACCACTTATTAACCTAGGGCCGTATTGCGTCTTAATCCATATCTCCTAGTCTTTACTAGCTACTGTAACATTGAAAGTCTTCAAATGGCACTAAAAATATGCACAAAATGTCTTGTGTTACATTATCGTAACAATTCTTAAGATATGTACTGAAGTAAGCCTATATTTCTGTTAAGTACAAGATTTTGAAACTCTGGTTTTTGCTCCACCCATCCCTCAAGCCCTGGACTAAGAGAACTTGGAATCTTGTTACAGCCTATGAGAAGAACAATGGTTGAAAAGTTGGTTTTTATTCCGCAGAGCAGGTTGCAATCTTTTAAATGTTTCATTTCTACCAGGGGTAAATATCTGAAAGAGATAATAGCAGGACAAAAACAATTCCACAGCTAGTTGCAGGTTAAAGAAAAAAAATAGTTATCAAAAACATTGTTTTATCTTTTATAATAAATTATAAAATGTCTTTTTTTTGTATGACATCCCCTTGAGCTGGACATAGCTGCTAGTTATATACTAGTGATATACTTGCAGAGGAACCAGAGACTGCTCCTTTGAGAAGAAAGTATTTTCACACCAGCATATTGGAAAAATAATAAGTTACACACAAAACAGAGTTCAGGGAGACCAAAAATACTGGCTGCTATAATGTTCTATATCAACAGCCCTACAAAGCTAAAATATTCCTATTTCATTCCTCCTCTCATGTCATGTATACAGATATATATATATACTATCTATGTAGACAAATATCATTTTGTCACGTGTCCATCAGGAATAATTAATGCTTGGTGAGACGGGGACAACATTTACATGATGGCAACATTTATTTTTCTACTTGCCATATTGAATTATGTGTTTGTAGTCATAAAATATCTGCTGAGTCAAATGGCCTGATTATTGGAAAATGTGGCTATAGAGGCACCATGGCCTGATCATTTCAACAATCAGTTCACTCACTGGAGTCAGCAGTTGAGGTCTGCCCTTAATAACATACAAGATTCAGTCGTTGTTTACAGTCCTGCCAGGTAGGGCCAACTTTTTGTCAATCAGGACAATTGTTTAACAAGGTAAGCACAGAACAAGGGGGTTATTCACTAAGGTGCGAATTCGATTGTCGAATTGGCAAACAGCGGATTCCCATAGCAAATCCGCTACAATTTCCCCATTGTAAAATCGCGACAATTTTCCAATAATAATGTCGTGACTGTGACAATATTCTCCTTATAAAGACGTGACTGCGACAGTAGCAGCCTATTGCGACCATCTTTATCTGGCGAATTCGCACCTATACGCAATAATTTGGACTTTAGTGAATAATCCCCTCAAGTGTCTGCCAACATGAATATATCAGCAACCAAATCTGTGCATTCTTAACATAAGATCACTAAATTATGCACTGGAACTAGCAGGAAATCTTCCTTCTTTAGCCAGTTCCTCCTCTTACTGGAAGACCTTTACAATGCACAATGGGATTATGGAAATTGGGAATATACCTTTGCATGAAAAAAATCCAGCATTACATCTAGAATGATGCAATAGTGGAAGCAAGAGTTAATTTTTCTTTTTAGAGTATAGCTGTTTCAATGCAAGGATTCTTATAAATAAAAATCAGCTAATAGGGTCTACATAACAAGAACCATTTGTATTGTATCAGAGATATATGTTGAACATGTGGCTTTCCGTTTGTAAAACTCCCATAACCCTCAGATAGCTGAAGCCAGGAGAGCCATTCATTTTATCTCTCCAGTACTGTCCCCAGCAAATAGCTTCCAGCTTTTTTATGTCAAATTCTGCCATTTCTTCAATGAATTTATATTAAAAATACACTGTATTTATAAACAAGAAAAGTAGTAGTTTAGACTGGATAGTCCCTCAGTCTCCTAGACTGCTTGGTAGTTTATGTTATTAGCATGAAAAGATTCACATTCAAGGAGTATGCATTTATACATTGGTCTGTATGTCCACCAAAATAGTAAAGACAATTTGTGAAGGTACAAGCTAGTGAATGCACTGATTATCTTATGCAACTTATTCTTTAATGGTTGTTTATTTATTACAGGCTACTAGTACATATTTGCATAGTTTATATATAACTGCTAGATTTATTTATCTTTAAAGCTCGATTTTATTTCTACAACCTTTAGCCTTTTCTCAACTTTCAAACTGCAATGTCAGACTTTGTTTTAGAATATTCTGGTTATTTTTTCTTGCGCCATCTAAAGCAAGATAATGTAATGTGGGCTCGTGGAGAGAAACAAACATTAATCTGGTTGATGTTTTGCACTAATGATGGAATTTAATGTTCTCTCTTGCACAGATTTCTTAGTCACTGAAATTCTTTTTGTTGCTGAAGAACAATGCGTTGTTTTAAATCTGTTTATTAGCTCTTTAGTAACTTGACATATTTGCAGAAAAAATGCAGAAACCCAATTGAATTGATCCTGCAGTGCCTAAGTGCCCAATGTGTGTGAAAGAAATTCCCATTCGCAGGTGGATTTTCTGCACTACAAGTTTCTGCTTTCCTTGCTAAACCTTTCTATCTCCCAGGCCAAACAAAGCTTATACAGTATTCTCATCGATCAAAACAAATAAAATCTCATATCAGTCTTGGTGCACATTTTTTCCATCTTCATTTAAACAGGCCTGTATAATGCCAATACCTATAGTTGACCCTGCAATCCTCCATATCTACTGTCCTATCTCTTCCTTTCTGATAACCTCTTAATGTGTGGAACATCTTGTTTCTGCCCACCCTACTAGTAATTTGCATGGCCACCATCTCCTGGACCCTTTGTAATGTGGATTTCATTTGGTGCCCTCTATGAAAAATGGTCCATGTAAACAAATGGTCTCCAAATTGCCATTCATTGCTTATTCAAATTCACTACTCTCTATTTTGGGGGTGTTATTTGACTCGTCTCTCTACTTCTCTAAGCACATTAGTGCTTCTAGTAAGGATTACTGCTTTTTCCTCCAGTGTTGCCAGGATCCTACTTTTCTCTCTTCGGTGACTACTAATACTCGCCTCATTTTATTCTACTTGGACAACTGCAGCAGCACTCTAATATTTGGCTCACATCTATCCCCACTCCACTCCTTTGTAAATTCTAATGTGAGAAACATGTTACAAACTATTTACAATATCCTCCATTTTCATTTAAAGCGCTTCACTCCATTACCCCTCCTCATATCTCTTTACTTGGGTGTACTTTTATTTCTTTCTCTCTCTCTGTGCCTCAAAAGCCACTGCCTTTGTACCTAACCAGTACTTCCCTGACTTTATTCC
>WMED01017674.1:0-12932 GCA_019650415.1 Pipa parva | reverse complement strand
TCATGAGCAGTGCTTGTAGCTGATGCTCTGCTCGTGAACTGCTGGCTCTGACTACCGGCTAGTGCTGGGAGATGTGCTTCTCCCTAGCACTAGCCGGCAGTTAGAGCTGGCAGTTTACGAGCAGCACATCAGCTACAAGCGCTGCTCATAACACTCCTCCTCAGCCTGGCTGTCACTGCTGTAGCGCTTATCGCTACAGCTTCCCTCCTCCCGGAAACGATGCCAGTTCCTATGAGCGCCAGGAACTGACATCATTACTGGAGAGGTAGGAATGCTGTAGCGCTAAGCGCTACAGCAGTGACAGCCGGGCTGAGGAGGAGGTAGGTAAGGAGAGGGGACGGTACTAAGATAGAGCCCCCCCTCCTGCTGCCCCTAGACCTGGCATTTTCCGGTACGCCATACCGGCACGTACTGGCACAAAAAAAGCCCTGTTAATAGTGTAGTATATGAATATAATGCTCCTTGCATGCTTACCTACCATTAGTAGAATGGTGTCATACTGTCACTTCAACATATGATGAACCATCCACAAGTATGGGGCAAACAGACATACTGTAAAATGGTACATAAATACATGGTTGACATAATGTTGCAAACTATGAGGCCTTTTACCACATCATAATGAATATTTATGTATATTCAAAAGGTATAAAGACAGTGTACATTTTGCCAATCCTACCATATTTTAGTACTGTATATGGATCCCGTGCAGCTGGATAGGTTAAGGATACCAAAGGCTAGATCTGGATCTAAATCATTTATTTAACTGTCACATTTACCATCATCTTTTCTCCTTAAGATGTATTTTAATAAAGACTCTACCCACGGACAAGTTCAGAGATCAAAAATATTTTATGTATCTGATTCCTAATATCTTTTTAAATGAGTCTTAGCATTTTTGTGCATACGGATATAGTCTGGGAAACATATCCAGCTCTGTGAATAAAGAAGTATTGCAACATATAAATTTCTAATTGTTCTCTAGAAGTCATCTGGTTGGAAGTCCAATAGAATTAAAAAAAAAAAAAAAATGTGAGACGTCCTTGGCAAATGGGATGCTAGACTGCAGGCACTGGAAATCTCCATTGGGCGTTGGAAAGTTATTCCTCTTAACTTCCATTGACATTCTTAAGACTGTTATTTCTTCATCCAGAATCCCAAGCTTGGCTTATTCTTAGCAATATTATTGTGTTTCTCTGCAAAGGGTGTGAAATGCTATAAGGAAACTGGAATTAATAATTCAATAAAATTTTAAAAGATGTCCTGGCCTTAAAACAAGTTGAATTTTATAAATTGCAAAACTAATTATAAATATGAATTTCTTTAAAGTTTGCTAGGGTGCAAAGATGTTTGCAAGGGGGGTTGAAAAAGATGGTTTATTATTTTGAGAACCTAAACTTTATTTGAATGCACATTGATTGTTTACATTAGTGGAATTTTTATCCAGAAGAAAAACACTTTTCTGTATTTTGCCACATTTTTATAAATTATCACCATTTCACTTACCTGAAGTCATTATTAGTGCCGGATTTCACATAGATGGCTCAGATGGAAGGGCACCTCTGTCTCATAGTCAAGGACATAGGTGGGAATTAGGGGGATAAATTCTACACTAAGAAGTTAATCCCAGGAAGAAGAAATCTAAAGTGAATTATTTGCCAGATCATTTATATAGTATTCATATTTAAAGGAGAACTAATAGTCAAATGAAATTTTTACATATGCAGTACTATACGTTAGTGAGAAGCATTTCTCCCCAGTAGATGTTTCATGTGATGCAGAATGATTGAGTAGGCAGCACTGATAAACTCCTGCACCGGGAAATGTGTGTGTGATGTGTACTGGCCAATTTTCCATGAAAAGGTACCCTCCCCCAGACATTTTTTCCCTATTTACTATTTAGCACATGTGCACAAGTCAGTTTTCCCTCTGTAATCTCCTGCATTCCAAGCTTAATTTATGCAGCCAAAAGGTCAGCACACGGCTTAACCAATAGCAGTCAGGCATCTTTTTCTTCTCATGTTGCCTGACTTGTAGAACAGAAAGAGGAGGGGGAGTGGGGGAGTAAAATGTCAGCTCTCACGAAAACTAATTAAGAGAAGCAAACTGCAAGTATTATTTCTTCCTTAAATTTTTTTTTTAACTATTTGTGTCAGCAATTAGCTTAGTGTAAAGGAATTTAATATGTATATGTGAAGTTATATCAACACTATAGAGTCCCTTTAATAAATCTAAATAAGAAATAATTGGTCCCCAAAGCAAAGCCATTATCCACTCCTCCATTAGAATGATTTGATTCTATTGCACACAGTGCCTAATTGCACACAGGAGAATTAGGCAAAGGAACAAATGAGATCTTTGCTTGTTGTTAGACACTTAAGGTCAAGATACTGGTCAAGCTGTGGTTCATATCCAGTGAAAGTTATCAAGGTTTGGAGTCTTTTGCCAGTCAGAGATCCCATTTTTCTATCCATCCAATGAAAGAGAGGTAAATAACAAGGCTTAGAACATAGAAGTTATAAGTTAATGTTGTCTTTCAAAGATAGAGAAGTCCCTTTTTCATTAATTTCATACAGAGATTTATTTCTGAAATTACAAATCCATCTGACTTCATTAACAGTTTCAGCTCTGTGATTCCCCCATATTGCTAAAGACCTTATCTATACCTACACCTTTCAACTTATGAACTGAACTGGTAAAGAAAATGTAGCAAAGTATAGATGTAACTTGAGAGGTTTTATTCTGCTCTTAATCGTTTTTAGCTTATTTGATTTTTGATAAATGGCATAAAAGCCTTTTTTTTCATTTTGGTGCCGTCTTCCTAACACAGATTTCAATGTAAGAACACATAAGTACATTTACAAAAACTGTATTTTCCACAGGGATAGGAAACATACAGGTGGGGGTTATTTACTAAAGTCCGAATTGTTGCGTATAGGTGCGAATTCGCCAAAGACAGTCGCAATAGGCTGCTACTGTCGCAGTCGTGTCTTTAGAATGAGAATATTGTCACAGTCGTGACTTTATTATGGAAAAATTGTCACAATCTTAATGTTAAAAAATTGTCAATTTACGATGGGGAAATTGTTGCGGATTTGCTATGGGAATCCACTGTTTGTGAATTCAACAGTCGAATTCGCACCTTATTGAATAACCCCCTAAGGGCAAAATTTACTAAAATAAAACATTATTTTCTTCTACTTTTTAGCCCATTTTTCGCTGTGAAAATGGGCAAAAAGGTCGAAAATTTTGTTTTTGACCTTTTTGCCCCATTTTTTGCCTGTTTACAGCCATTTTTGCCAGATTCTCGGTTGAAAACTAGCCAAAAGACAGACAAAAAGGTGAGAAAAGGTTGGAAAATGTAATTTTCTGTCTTTTTTTCTTGTTTTTGCACAATTTTTGGGCAAAATACAGGCAAAAAAATTGAAAAAAGCATTTCCGACTTTAGTAAATTTCTGCTTCCGTGTGCAGTAATAGATGGTTTCTCTGAGGCAAGTTTTGCTAACTGGCTGTCATATTTTAATATGCAGGGCTGCCCCCTACAGCCTGATAAATGGGTTACCCAACATGATTTTATAACCCCATTTACAATTTCCCAGGTATGCTTCTTAGTGCACCTTTAGACCATCAGTTTAATTGGAAAATACTCTAAAGTCTACATATGTCTTTCTGTCACAGCAGAACTCCCTGTAACCCCCTGTTGGCGGCCCTGTTAATATGTGTGAACTTTTGGTAGGATTGCTTCACTGTCTTCCCATTAGTCATTACTATTTGTCTCGTTGATTTTATTTGATCTTTTGTGTTTTTAAGTCTACTTTTATCAGATTAATTTGTGCAGCTTTATCTCCTTTATTCCTTCCTGCTTTCATAACTTTCTGGTAGTCCCTTCATAGAAATCCTTTCTCTAGGTCTAAAGCTCTTCATTGCCTGTAAGCTCCAATTTTGGCAAAAAAATGCCTGCACTGACCCTTAAGGATACTTTTCCTCAGGTATTTGGAGAGGATGTTTTGAAACACTACAGGAATTGGCTTGTGGTTATAGTCTGTCATATTTGCTTTGTACAGATCTCTCTGAACAACGATGCCCAAAATGTCTATGGACCCCTCGAAAATAACGGATGCAGGTATATATTCCTTCTCCTTAGATAATGTAAGTGTCGTGATTTACACCACTTGAGGCACAGGAAAATTCTTTGCTTAAAAGCCTCAAAGCCCACAATTTCACCTCAGGATGAGCCCATCTTAGTTTGACCTGCTTTGCAACAACTTGACATGAGACTACAGACTACAGCCCAATGACAGTGGTGGCTACAATGCTACTTTTATTCTGATGCTATTTTACTTAGCATATTGGTTGAACATGACAGCTGTGTGGTTAAAGGATGAGCAATTCCAGACTACTCTGTTTGGAGTTGCTGGCATTATGTCTTTTTTAAATGTTTTAAATGTTTCTATCTTGTTCTAATTAAAAAAATAAAACATTTTAAAATGTATTTATAGATGGTGTACTTTCTATCTCTTCAGGGGATATTTATAAAGGTCATTTTGACCTTTTTTGCTGCTATTTGATCCATTTGAAACTTTTTGCCACATTTTGACTGTTTTTTTCTCCATATGGAGTAAAGGTTTTGTCCCACCCTCAACCAGGCAAACACTGTTCGTAAAAAATAGTCTTAAGGGGCTTAATAAATATCGTTATTGGTGATACTGATATTTTTGACATATTTCAAGGTATATCAATATCAATATACCAGGAGAAAACTTTATTTGTTTTTTATAAATATCCCCCAATATTGTATTATTTGCTAATGTTGTCTAACCCCTTAGATTCACTATTTCAGTATTTACAAAATGCACCACAATTTACACTAAAGTGACCAATGCTTGCACCTACACAATTATATGGGGGTTATTCACTAAAGTCCGAATTGTTGCGTATAGATGTGAATTCGCCAGATAAAGACAGTCGCAATAGACTGCTACTGTCACAGTCGCGTCTTTATAATGAGAATATTGTTCCAGTTGCAACTTTATTATAGAAAAATTGTCGCGACTTTACAATGGGGAAATTGTAAAATCCGCTGTTTGCGAATTCGACAGTCGAATTCGCACCTTAGTGAATAACCCTCATAAAGAGAGGCCTTTTGCCTTATTCCCATTTTTTAAAACTTCTCCATCCACCTTGTAGTTTTGTCCATAACAGAATTATTGTACTCCTAAATTGACATTTTTTAAATTTAAATTGACAGAAATTGGCACTCTGTTTTTTTTAAAAATTTTGGACTGCATTTATTTCTATTGACTTTAAGTATAAACTATAACACAATATCCTTTAACCAGTAAAAATGATCACATGTGCTATCTTTTACCAGAAAAATAAAGAGCGAAAAGTACCTGTAAATTTCACACTGTGAAGCTGAGAAAAATGTTTCCTATTTTTACAGTGCATCAGTTGACCTGAATATAAACGACATCACGTACACATTTAAATGATATATGTTTCTTTTAACTAAGTCTAATGAAGTTCTCCTTGACATCAGTGGCTGCCGTTAGCTACTTTGTGACATCATAATTAGTATTTTTATTGGTGCAAACCATTTGAAAGCATACCAAAAGAAAACCTAAAACTAAAACACAAAGATTGTCACTGGAACAACTGAACTTTCAAACAAATACAAAATAAGTATTAACAGAAGTAGAAAAGCGTAGAACAAAATAATTTCAACTGTTACTATTGTCTTATTTTTTTCCCGAAGAGGCTATTCTATATAGGTTAGGTCACTTATATGAAATAAAAGTGAAGCATACACGTTGTTCCCTATGTTTTTACTCCCTTTTCCAAACTTGCATTTTTTGCAACATATAACTATTATTTAAATATTACCTTTTTTTTGTACATGAAGTTTGTTGACATAATTGTAACATTTTTTTTTCAGGTTTTTAAGGTGGGTGTAAAGCAGGGGTTGGCAACCTTTTGGGCTGAGGGAGCCATATACGTGGGGCTCCCTCAGTCCTTTTGAATTCGGAGCCGCTGACGTCACATTCGGCTCCGGATTGGCTAGCAACCCTGAAGCCGATGACATCAGCGTCTCCGGATTGGCTAGCAACCCTGAAGCCGATGACATCAGCGGCTCCAGATTGGCTAGCAATCCGGAAGCATTGAGAGAGCTCTCTCTCAACAGCGCTTGTTGGCACACTGTAACGATCGGTGCTTGCACCGCTCGTTTCAGTGAAAGAGCCAGATATGGACATCAAAAGAGCCATAGGTTGCCAACCCCTGGTGTAAAGGAACACTAATAGTGGTTCTGACTAGGGGTGGTTGTTGATGGACATCGCTCTGGAAATGTTTTAAGACTTTACTACTTACATTCAATATTGGAAATCCTTGATCTGCTGGGCATCTGAATTACAAGTTTGATTTTTAAGGCTGGATATGTAATATCCATCTGGTGAGCCTTTCCATTAATATTGGGTATCACTCATTGGTTTGGTGATATACACTGTGGAGGTGGATTTCATTGCTTCCGTTTATTCCTTATTTCACTCTTTCCATCGGTGGTGTTTCCTTCTATTTTTGGATCACAGTTTACCATTTGATAAGGCACTACGTGCCTTTTTTGTGTGCTTTTCTTTTAGGTTATCATTAAATATAGGTTGTAGTAAATGTGCCCTTCCTTTGTTTATTAGTTTTATTCTGTAGTTTTACAAGCACTAAATTTATACAATACAAACTAGGGGACGAATAAACAAAACAAAGTGAAATGCTGGATTAATTATCAATTTACTCAGTCCTTTTTCAGGATGGCACAGTCTGGCCAGATCCAATCAGAGAGAAGAATGTGACCCAAAATATACAAATACAAATATCTTTGATTACTTCTGCTTTAGAGATTTCAAGTAAAAATGTTGTAATCCTAATGAACCACTTAGAAAAGAACTAACCATTGCATTGTAATCATTTCCAAACTTCCGTGAGATTTAAACATTTATTTTCAAAATAAGGATGAAAAAACCCCAAAACCAAATAATTGAAAATAACCAGTATTAACAGAAAAAAAACCCAAAAACAAATAACTGCGGCACACTGTTGTTAGACTTAAATGATAGAATTATAAATGTGAAAGTTCTCCTTTAAAAGCCTTAACATTTCTCTTTAAGCTTGTGCTGATATCCCAGTCTCTCACTGTTTTGGCTTTGTATTTAATTATTTTATAGTCTCTGCAGGGCTGCATTCACATTTTATTTTTCTTCAGGTTGCCACAACCTCTGCAGAGCAATGGAACAGTTTGTATAGCGAAGGTTTTTTTTTTTTTTTTTTGCATACAGAACTGACAAACAATACTCACCATTACCCACAATGCAAGAGCTCCTTATTAAAAAATCTTTCAGATTGCATGGATTCCGGCATAGAAAAGGCATTATTTTTAAGTGTGATTAGAAATGTTCCCAAATAGTAATTATATATGCATTGTCACATTTTGTATTTAATGCTTTGTATCAGCTATTCTGCTCAGCGAGATGCTCATTATAAACGGGTTCATCTGAGGTAACAGAGTTTCTTTCCACTTCAGACATCCAAGTTGGACCGCTGCTGTGCTGTAAGTACATCTACCCCATCTTATTACCAAAATAGCAACCTTCTTAATCCTTTTGCTAAAAGGAACAAAGGTTTTATTCACTCTGAAGGAGAAATAGGATCTTATTAATGCACTGGCAACAAAAGTGTTGTTATTTTTGTTAGAAAATGGAGAAATTGGAATTTGCTGATGTATTTTAGATTGAAGACTTTATTGTTTTGATATTAATTGGATTGTTCTGGGTCTTTCCAGCACTGGAAGTCCTACACAATTTTCATTGATGTTAAAAGCCTTATAGACAAACTGAATAGTGCAATCACAGCATGTTGGGTTACTTAAATCCAGCATCATATTTGATATTTTTATGTAATAGACTAGTTAATAGTCACAGCCTGTTTCAACCACTGTTCTGATTGTGTTTCTAACTACTGAAGCGTATGTATACCGCTACACTGTTATTATATAAATGAACTCATTTCACAAGATTAGAAAATGTCTAGATTGTTAAAGGATAACTTCAACCTGATGTATTTCTGCAATGAAAGCTTCCCCAGATGCAATTAAACTTTTTTTATATTTAGTTTTCATTAAACTCTCACCATTTGGATATATTTTTTTAATAATTTCACTCATACACACACTGAGTCTGAAACGGGTGAAAAGTCTTTGGGGACCATTTTGACCATTTTACCCTGTACTGTTCAATTTAATTGATCTACATGGAGTAGATAAAATTTTTCCATGTCGACTAAAAAAAATTATTATTATTAATAAATAGCAGTTGACAATGGCACACTTTGCAGTGCTTTTCTATTAGGTTCCCTTTCTATTATAGATTGACATCGATATCCTTTTTCGAGGAGAAAACTTTTCTCACTGTGGTTAAGTCAAAGGACCAACTCCTTAGGGAATAATGGTCAGCCTGAAGTGGTTGATCACCTTTGGAGAATAAAATTAGTTTTGCACAGCTTTGTAAATAAGCAAAACTGTGTTATTGTAAAAAAATATGCTGTTTCTCCTGCATTAACTAGTCAAAAAACTTTTCGACTTTTGTAAAAATTCCTCTATACGTTTACGTTTAATTAACACATTAAAACAGCACTACAGGACCGATAAGTCTATGGATGATTAGGAAGGGGGAGGAGTTACTCACCTTTTTGGGGAAAATTTAATAAACTCGTAAAAGGCCGATTTCGCTTTTCCGAGTTTATTCCCGTGACATCTCGGAAGTTTCCCATGGAAAACATCACGAGAGTTTTTTCGATTGATATTTATCGACAGAAAATTTCGATCAAGTTTTTCAATCTCGATTTTTCAACAGAAAGGTAGCCATAGAAACTAATGTAAAGTATGGCAACCTGGCAACCTTTCAATCGAAAAATTAGATCAAAAAGTTTTAGTCGGTAAATATCAATCGAAAATAACAAGCGATTTTTCCACACGAACAGCCGAGATGTTCTCGGGATAAACTTGGACTCGGAAAAGAGAAATCGGGCTTTTCTGAGCTTATTATATTTCACCCCCAATGGATTGTATTCTGAAAGGTAGACAGCTCCAGTTCACAGATATAATGAAAAACAGGACAAGTTTAAGAAATTATCCCTCCATTTATTAATAAAAATAAAAGCAATTGTAAACAAGTGCATTCTGGGTTGAATTATACTCTAAGGTTCATATTCCTTTTTGTTCTAAATGACATATTTTAATGTTATATAAACCAAACTTTAGTAAACTAGACATTTTAATGTGACTTTACCTCATGGAGTTACTACCATGCCAATATGTAGGCAAAAAGCCAAAACCATTTAACATGTGTATTGCCAGTGGCAAAGGCCGTGTCCACCTGCCTGACATTTTTTCTGTAGGTGGTTTAAAGCAACAAAACTTATGAAAATATGCCCAGTTGGAAAAAATCTTCAGTCAGTTGTGCCCTTGTTGCCCTTAGTATAGCACAACTGTTGAAAAAATAGCAGCATGTTGTAACTGCCTTGTGAGCTTTTAGTCCACAAACCATGTAGTCACACAAAATGGTAAGCATTCCGTCCTTGCCACATTATCTAGGCACTGTATATCTGTGAAACTATTTGTAAACGCTGGTATGTCTCATTCCCTTAATTTGGCAGCAGGTAAATCTTTAGTATCTCTGCTTCTCAAGCAATTCCATATGGTTATAAAAACATCATTCCAGAAATTTTGTAAAAACATTTGTTTGTTTTTAGGGATCCAAGTCTAGTACTTCCAGCAGAATGCTAAGTCTTACACAATATATAGTTATAATTTAAAACATAAAAAAAAAAACAGTTTCCAAATTACCTGTAATCTACTGATTGATCCCTGGCAATAAGAGAGTCAGTGCCGGCTCTGCCATTCGCGAGGGGCGGGGCCGCCTGTCAAGGGGGCGGGGTAGCGCCGGAAGTGGGGGGGCGCCGTTGGAGGGGGCGCCTAGGGCGCCAATAGAGCCAGAGCCGGCTCTGAAGAGAGTCATATGGCTCAATCAGTGGCTGTTTCAAATAATGGTGGGTTAGAACAGGTCTATTTTTGGGATGTCTTACAAGGTCCATGCATTCTGGTGGGCTCATGATGCTGCCCATCCAATCCTCCAAAATACTATGGGGGTAATTCTTGAAAGTGCAAACAGTCACATATAGGCTTGAATTTGTGTCGATTTCCCAGCTCTACAAATTTGTGTGTTCATCAAACTCTGCGTTGAGGCAAATTTGCAACCAATTTGACACCTTGTGATATTCACGTATATCTTTAGATTACTTTACATGCGCCCAACATTTGCCTATTTATTATGAATCAGAGTGCTATGAAGTGGTGAATGTGACAAGGCAATGCTCCTTCAAATTCATCACTTTGATTTTGCCATATGAAAGTGGCTGTAGGGAGCTGATGGTAGGGCTTTGGTTTGATGTAAGGTAACTGTACACTCAAACAACAAAGAAAATATAGAGATAAAGGGACAGGAATACTGTCACATAAAAAGAGATAGCAATAACATTTGTTGGTGAATTTAATACAGTAGAGGTTATAATTAGTGTTTATCGATACTATCAAGTTTCGATTAAATCTGAACGATTTTTTAAGTAATTGGTGTACCTCGATGACTCGATGATTTTCCGAAGTAATCGTGAAGGAAATCGTCATCGAGTGTTTCTGCTTCTTTACTAGCTGTCTCAGTACTGCCGCAGCTTTTCGGCTGAGAGGAGACAGAGAGAGCTAAACTGCTCCCTTACATCCCCACTCCCCCTCACACAGATGATGCTCGCAGCTCTCTCTCTGCCTCCACTATCTTCCCACCCCCTCCCCTTGTGTCTCAGCCACAGCCAATCTCTGGGGGGTTGTGCATGTGCAGTAATCCCAGCACTGAGGTGCATCTCTGCTCCCACCCCCTGCCTGACCACACGGAGCAGCAGAGCAGCACCTCCCCACCCATGACGTCCTCCTGACATCCCACTGGCCTGAAGGGATGAAGGGGGCGGGGCCTCGCTCACCTGTCCTGGTTACAGTCTGGGGAGTCCAAACACACAGGAGAACTCACCGGCACCCATCTCCCCGGACACCCCATCCACAGACTGCTGACTTGTGGGCTGCCTCACAAATACGACCTGCTGGGGACCAATGAGCTCAAAGCAGAGGTGAGTGTGAGAGAGAGAGACCAGCGGTGCAGGTGCTAATTACGATAATCATTATTAGATGCGATTATCGAACCAATGATTTAAAAAATCGATTATCGGTCCAATAACGATTATTGTTATCATCGCTCATCACTAGTTATAATCAATCCTGCCTATGAATAGTATAATCTAAAAAAGATACAATTAGAGTGACATTTGTCTCCTTTAAACAGATCCATAGGAATTATGAGAAAATGACATCACTTCACATGGGGGATTTCACATCACAGCGCATCTATACACATTTTGCTACTGTTCAGTGTTAAATAGTGTCTGTTACCATTTGGGTCAATCCTTTGTTTAGTGACTGAGTAGAAAATTTGCGTTTGTCAGTCAGAAGCGTTGCAAAGGGACGAAAGTTCACTACACCTGGTGAATTCTCACTTTGTTGACCCTAGCAATGTTAAAGCCACTAGTCTTTATGGTGGATGTTTGGCAAAAAGCAGCAAACAGTCTGCTGAGAAAAGCATATGTTCACTTACTGTACTTGAATTCTACCCTTATACAGCAATATGGGAGTTATTCGTCAAAGTCCAGACTCGCCTTGCACAGTGACTCCGCGTCTGTTTGTGTCAATACGATTAGGAAGTCGCCAATTCACTTCTCCTTATACATGAAGCAGCGGACAGCGTCAGATGCCATCTCATGTGTACTGCGACATAGTCAGTCTCACAATAGTAGGATGAGAAGTCATGCGGTGTGAGGAGAACTCCTCCAGTCAGTCTCATCATATCCCACTAACTGTATGTGAAAAATACTTATTTTTATATGTCACTTTGTGCCTAGTTCATGTTTAATAGTAGACTAATATAGTCGCAGTCACCATTGTTACTTTTGAATGAATAGTCGCCTTACGCAACACTGAAGCCCTGCCATCAACCCCTCAATTTGCACTCTTTTGTGGCGAAGGCAAACAGATGAATTCAGAGCAGAACGCACTGCAGAATCTGCTCCTTCGACAGACTGCATTGCATGCTGAATAGCCAAATTACCTGTGAACGCGCACGCAAATTGATGCAAAGGGCTCCGTAAGTCCACGTCTGGAGTAAGCGTCAGAATTGGTCACGAATTCATCACATCACAGAGATTGTTGAATAAGCGACCGTTCGGACTATGATGGATAACCCCCAAAATGTTTGTACTTCAGGTAAGTAAAAATATTTACTCTGTATTATCTTTTAGTTAAAAAAAGCATATGATGCAGGGCAGTATTACAGGGAACAAACTCAGACCCACTCATAAGAAATAAAATGAAGTTTGAAATACTATCTTCATATTCTGTTTTTATATTTAATTTTATTCACCTTCTGTTTAATTGTAGTAAATCTGCTGACTTCAAATATACCTAGAAAGGAGATTTTGTTACTTGTTGCAGGAAACTAATAGACTATGGGACACATTGATCAAAATGAGAAGTGGAAAATGTAGTTTTTGCAGTTTTAACTGGAAACCAAATTGAAAATGAACATTAACGCTGGCAAAACTTTTTTTTTTGTAATAATTTCCGCTCAATTTCCGCTGGTGAAAACATCTCTTTTAATAAAAAGATTGTTGGCAAAAGTGACAATACCAGAAATGAAAGGAATGAATGTTTGCCTCTATATTTGTGTGTTCATGGGCTACAGTGGGGAAAAAAAGTATTTAGTCAGTCACCAATAGTGCAAGTTCCACCACTT
>WMED01017672.1:0-10702 GCA_019650415.1 Pipa parva | reverse complement strand
CCGTCATATAGGGTCACATTACTCCGTCATATAGGGTCACATTACTCCGTCATATAGGGTTGCAATTCTCTACTTCTTATTCCCCAAGCTGTGTATTCCCATAGTGAAGAAAAGAACAGCCTTGGACGCTGTCTCTTGCGTAGCGCAGCATAGTTAGTCGGACAGTAGGAGCTCTGCCATCAACCCATTCATGTGACGCATTTAACAGTAAAACCCTAATGACTGTTATTAATGTGATTTGGACCCTAACGTTGCTGTTCAGACTTTCATGAATAAGCCTCATTGACTCTGGATCAGGATATGAAAGCCCACCTTACATAGTAACATAGTCATCTGTGATATAGTCATCTGAGACACATGTCCATCAGGTTTCACCTTTCTCACACATTATTCACCGGGCTTTATTGACTAAGTCAATCGTCGCATATAGCTATGAATTCACATTTAGGGGGTTGTTCACTAAAGTCTGAATTGTTGCATATAGGTGTGAATTTTCCAGCTAAAGACAGTCGCAATAGACTGCTATTGATAATAGTAATATTGTCACAGTCATGACTTTACTATGGAAAATTGTCACAGTGACAACTTTCAAAATTGTCATGGTCATGACTTTACAATGGGGAAATTGTTGCTGTCACAGATTTGCTATGGGAATCCACTGTTTGAGAATTCAACAGTCTAATTCGCACCTTAGTGAATAACCTCCTTAATCGTCACTTCTCCATGTTCGCTTATTGAGCACGCTCTGAGACATGAGGAATATGCATCTAATTCAGGTGACTACAATAGTCTTTGCATTACTTTGCATATGCGTATACAGGCACTTTGTGTAATTAGCAAGAATTCACCTGTTTAATTTGGAATTGAATTGGAGGGTTGAGGGCTGGGCTCCAGTGTAGCATAAGGTGACTATTTCTTCAAAAGTGACAATGGGGACTGCAACTACATTTTTCTACAATTAAATTTGAACTGGGGAAAGGTGACATAGATTAATTATTCAGTTATATACAGTTAGTAGGATATAGTGAGAATGACATCACTGCACTTCAATGGAGGAATTCACATCACTCCACATGACTTTCCATCCTACTTCTATTCGAATGACCTCTTCTCACTACCCATACGACTACGACTGTAGCAGTCCACTTGTTCAACAAAACTAACATTTATTTTCATAAATAAGGAGAAGTGAATTTGCAACTATTTTGGGGATGCTACTCAAATTGTAGCAAAGTGAATTCAATAGGTGAATTTAGTCAATAAGGCCCACTGTCTTGTGATCCAAAGAATAGAATAAGGCAAAAATGCCTGAAAAAAATTATTTCATGCATTGCCCTTACTGACTCAAATTTAGAGCCTTCCCCCTTGTATGCATTAATATGTTTTATGGTTTGTTAACTATGCACACAATCCCTTCTTAAACTGGAAAACATCATCAACATCTTTGGGGAGGACATTCCAGATGTTTATTATCCTAACCCTATAAAATCCGTTCTGCAGATGTAGGAGCCAATATAGAATTCCTATACAAAGTAATATTTTACGTGTTTATGTAAAAGCCTCATCTCGTAGACCTGCTTTGAACAGCTTGTTCATGTAAATGAAAGGTTCCATTACTCTTAGATTAAATTTGTAACTTATTGTTGGGACCACTTATTGTTCAATAATGTCTATAACTGTACTAAATAGTCTTCTAAATACAATGCAACTGATAACATATTGAGTGCTGAGTGTAACTTGGGTGTCTATAAAATATACTGTGATTTTAGGGACCCCAGTTGTCAATCAGTTTGTGGTCCTTTGATTTCCAATGCCAATCCTGAGTGTAAACCAAAATCTTTCTTCCCTGCATGTGTACTGAATATGTAATGATGGTGTTTTATAGTGTGAATGTCTTCAATTGTAAATAGTCTGCAGATCAAAATGTTTATGGGGGGTTCAATAAATTTAAGAGAGTTAAATAATAACCCACACTTGGGTGCATCCCTGGTAAAGAGCATAGAATCTCAATAATTATTACATTTTGACCATTGTTATGAAGTATTTAGAGAGATGAGAGGGATGAGCATTGCTTCTAAAAGGATATGTATCATTAGGTACAAAATCCATGAATCGGGTCGTTTTTTTTTTTGCATTAGTATATTGATGAAATACGCTATTTTGTTAGAGTTGCTTTCAGTTTTATATCCAGGAAGTTTTAACAGCTAACTTTCATTGATCAGTGGGAAATACAAGTTAATGGAAATCTCCGAGTAATAATTTACTTTCTTATTTTTGGCCTCTCTTGAAGAAATGTCGCAAGTAAAATATGTTCTCATTTTCAGACAGTTTTATGACACAACAGGCTGTAACTTTGGTGTTAAGTCAATGTAGGCAGTTGTACAATGAGTTCCAAAAATCATGTCACAGTATAAAGCAGTATAAATTCCTGAAAATGCAAGTTTGTGCTAAGTTCAAATGGGAGATTTGGAAGATCAGAAAAAATCAACAAAGTGGTTATTATGTAGAGTAAATCCCAACACACTAGTCCCTCACCTGTGAAAAACACATCACAACATTTCAATTTAACAACCCTGGTTAACACTAAGGGGGGAATTCACCATAGTGTGAAGTGAGGTCCGGATCCTTCGCCTCACTTCGCACAGACTGTTATGCGCTTGCTGATGTCCTACACGAGGACATCAGCAAACGCTTTAAAGGGATTCCAGTCTCGGCGAGGTGACTCGAGTGGTCTCGCTGAGACTGTAATCCCTTTAAAGCGTTTGCTGATGTCCGCATGCAGGACATCAGCGAGTGCATAAAAGTCTGTGCGAAGTGAGGAGAAGGATCCGGACCGCACTTCGCACTATGGTGAATTCCCCCCTTTTGTCAGTACTTCAGAAAGGGTTGTTAACCTAAAACATTGTGTCTTGTTCTACACTTCTACAAATGAATATACGGAATTACCATGCACATCTTCAGGCTGGGGTCACACTTGCTGATATTCAACTGAGTTGGAAAAATAGCATCCATTGTGGCTATTGTGTTTTGCACCATAGACAATTATGAGTCTAACTAGTAGAACTCAGCTGAAAAATCAGCTAGTGTGAATCCATCCTAAGTAAACTCTATTCTTTTATTGCAGATTTTGCAAGATTGCAGCAGCAGTAGTTGGAAATGGGATTTTAGCTTCCAAATTAAATAGAGGCATAGAAAATCATGATAATTGGGAAAACAGGAGGTCCAAGAGGCTTGACTTGACAGGGACGGGTAATAGATATTTTCCACAACCCTACTACCAATACAAACATTTGTAGATGGAAAAGAGTGAAAGTAATGTCATTTTGATACTTTAATGACTAACTATATTGGTGATCATTGCACTCTTTCAAGGACTCAGGGGTTTTTGAGGCAGCTCTGCTCCTGGATGCATAAACATACTGAATTATACATACGCCATATGCTTTCAAATAAGTAAGAGTTAATTACACTAATTTGTTTTTACAATTTCTTTTGTCCTGTACAATTTTTACTAATTCTTTATAACATTATCAGTAAAGAGCATTCATCCTTTCATAAAATGTCTTTGAGCTTCTAGAACTTTCGTGTCCAAATAAATATTTAAAGATTGGACATTTTTCATCAGGGAAGTTATATTTAAAAAAGGCAATAGCTGCTGTTTTACATCGTTTTAAAGCTACCCTTACAACATATGCTTTTAGGTTTAGAAGATTTGCTGACAATTATTTTATACTAAACAGTGTTAGCGTTGAAATAAACCAGTGTGCCAAAAGCATTTGTAGATACAAAAGAATTATTTTTTATATAGCGCTACTCTAATACACAGTGCTTTTACAGAGATCCATCATTCACTTCAGTCCCTGTCCTGTGGAGCTTACAATCTAGTTCCCTATTCAGTCACACACACACATATAAAGAAGTATGTTTTTGGATTGTGGGAGGAAACCCACACAAGTGTGGAGAGACCATATAAACTCCATGTAGATGAAGTCCAGGGTGGAATTGAACCCAGGACTCAGCTCTGCAAGGCTAACCACTGAGCCACTGCACTGCCCAATATATTGGAAAATCATTGCATGCTTTCATGGTTCTAAGGATTTTCAGAGTCGGCCCAAATCTTGAATCTCCCCTATAGATTTCCACTAGTGTTACCACTCCCCTTACTGATAAGCTTCAACAGTGTCCACTTGTTCTGTAACAATAAATTACTTTTATTTTATTAGTATTATTATGAGAAACATAGGGTAAATACTCGTAAAAAATGGAAGATTACTGCTAACGAGATGCAAGATCTCTTTCCTTCTCTTATAAAGTGATTAAAAGAAGTGTTTGAAATTAGACATCTTCAAGCACCAGGATCAAATGCTGCATATTTCCCTCATTAACCTTCAGACTGAATGGTGCACTGACAGGGACCTGTATCTCTCTCTATGCCATGTCAGCACATGCTTCTACCAAGGACAACCTTTCAAATTCTGCATTCTTTCATTTGGAATGGAAAGACTTATAATTGGATACCTGTCAAAAGAGAAGTTAAGCAATAAAAATGCGATGGCAATTAGTTCAGTTGTTATTAAGTACTGTATATGTTCAGTATAAATATGGATTTAATCCATTATTTGTAGAAATTATGATGCATTGTACAAATAAACATATTCATGCAAAAAGTGCATTTGTTGTACCCCCATGATGCAAAATCAAGTTATTTCTACTATAGCAGTTTGGTGACTCAGTGGTTCGCTTTGCTAATTCAATTCAATTTCATCCTGGACATCAACTGCATGGAGTATGTACTCTCCAAACTTGCATTGTACTTACAAGGTAAGAACATACAGAAAAATGCATAATAATAGATTAAATGAAGCCTGACTAAATTGCCCCTAGTTTGTGTATGTTTGTGACTGCATAAAGAAACTAGATTGCAAGCTCCATTGGGCAAGGACTGAAGTGAATGATGAATCTCTGTAAAGTGATGCGTAAGATGTCAAATCTATATAAATCAATGCAATCAAATTTGACTGTAGTATAGGGTGCCTATGTACAAATGAGAATCATATTCCTTTAAGAAAAGACACCCTGTAGTCTTGCTTGCGGATATTATTAGCAGTTTTTTGTGCTTTCTTCAATCACATAATGGGATGATTTACAGATGGAATACTGAGTCAGCACTTGCTGCTGCATCATTTCATAATTTTTGGTGCCATGTTACTTTGTTTCAGAAGAAGCAAAGATGAAATGCCTCCTGAAAGATTCTTGTGATTGTAACTTATTTGGGGGGTCAAAAAAAAGATGCAAATTTCAGTAAACTTTTTAACACATACAAGGGGGATTGTACTGGAAGGGACAATTGTTTACTGATGTATAATAACCCATGGCAACCATCATTAATTATTGCTCACTGATATAGGGGATCTAGAATAATCAAAGCAAAGCTCAATAAATAATTGCCCCTATTTATTGCTACATAACTCCAATACACTCGTCAGAGAGCAGCAGTGGAAGAAAGAACAAGTAAATAAGATTAAAGATGAAGATTTGTGACATTATTTTATAGCTTCACTTTAGCAACTTTCTCCAGGTGTTGCAAATCAAAGTGCATTGATGGGTCCATAAACACCATTATCTGCTTCCAGAAGTAGCTGTAAAGATAACAGGGTGTTATAAGTCTACAATAGCCTTATTTTTATCCCTCTATTATAGCTCCACTCTCCTTCTTGTCTAATGCACAGCAGTCTTCTCTTCTCAAGAAATTTCCCATTCATATTTATTGACACAACCAAATCATTGGAGTTTCCATATTGGTTTTATTCTTTGTACTCCTACCACTAACACTCAAAAGAATCTTTTCAACTTTAATGGGTCAATCCTAACATCCATCATCACATTGCCTTCGCTAATTGTAAAATACATGTATAAACAATTTTATAAAAGCAGTGCTAAGTGATTAGGGAAGTCGTATGAAAAGACTTACTTCCTCCGCTTTAATGTTGTCATACCTTAGCACCATTCACCCTCAAAGCGAGTTCCTTAAACAGACGCTCATCCTTTCCAACAAAACTGGTCTGCTCACTCAAAACCTTCTTAGATGAACATTACAACTAACACAACCTAAGCAGATGTTTGGAATTTTATCTTATCCTTTCCTGTAGCAACATGCCCTCCTATTGCTGAACCTATTTTTACTCTTGTTTTCAAAACGTAATGCAGGCATGTCTGTACTATACCAATTCTTAATAAAGTTACAGTTCATTATCCATTCTAATTACAGCATCTCAACTGCCACCAACTTTGAGGGGTTTATTGACTAAAGTGAGAATTCCGCTGTCGAAGTGAATTCTCATCACTTCTGATGGCTATACCCTGATTCTCTACTCATTGACTTTTAAAAAGTGGATTCCCATAGCAAATCCGTGACCGTGTCAGAATTCCCATAGTAAAGTCTTGACCGCGTCAGCAGCTGTCTAATGTGGAGCGTGCGACTGTCATTAGATGAGAGAACAGATGGAATCATGAGAAGATATTACGATCACAGATCAATTATTTATTCAGATGATGGCGCATGCATGGATGAGCGTTTTCATTGAAATAAACTGATTTCAAGATGACGATATCACCTAACTCTACAGCTCAGAAGAAGTTAAAAGGAATATGAAAGTTTAGCAACAGGGATCGAGATATTGGTTTACTGTCCTCTTTCAATGAGAGGATGTTTAAAACAGTGGCTCCAACTCTCTTTAACATTGTGATAAATGATGAAACACTTCATAACACAAATGTATTAAAGTACTATGTCATTTTACAATTTATTTCAAATACATTTCATATGTAATAAAAAAAAAGAAACTTCTATCAGAGAAAAAAAAATATTTCTCAAAGAAATGTGGAACTTAGTTTAAGATTTGAAAAACAATTTGTTGTTTTAAAACATTTTCATTCAATTAATCTTCTTATATTGAGGTGTTTGTTTCCTCATACAATATAGATTATAGACTGACATACAGATAATATCTATACCTCTGGACGGATAAACAGGACTTAGCCAAGGTGGAGTACTGAAATCACGCCCCCCAGTCCTTGACTGACACTCCCCCCAACACACCCCTGTATAATCCCACTTTCAGACTCTCAGCCTGCTGCACCGCTTAGTAGACCAGTAGTGCTTCTATGCAGTGGTGGCCCAATGATCTGATTCTTATCCTCTGTGCGCTGCTCTGTTTGGAAACTCAGGGGATTAGAATTAGATCATCCCCACCTCTGCATAGAAGTACTGGCAGAGTGCAGGCGTCTTACTCCTCAGTGCTTCTAGTACGATGTCATCCCCAAGCACTCCCCCTCGGCCCTGTATAATCCCCATAGACATGTGCATGCCATTTCATTAGGATGTGCCCCTAAAGAAAAGATTCTTAAAGGTAAAGTTTTTCCTTAACCACCTCTTTGCTGATTTCCTACCCATACTGTGCTGCCTGTCCCAACAACACCCATCCCCACACTTTGCTGCCCTGACAAACCCCCTTCCCACACTGTGCTGCCCTCTCCTTCTTACTCCATACCATCTGAAGGAGGGAGGCACTATCTTAGTGCTTCCATGGCCCAGCTCTGTCTGCTGTAGAGCTAATCCCCCATTCAACTTCCTGACAATCACAGGAGGTTACACAATTGCTGGGGGAGGAATGCTATAGCGCATAGCTCTACAGCAGACAGTCAGGCCACAGAGGAGGTCTATAGAGACAGGGAAAAGGAGGGGGCGCTATCTTGGTGCTCTAGCACCCTAGGCAGTTGCCTACCCTGCAAACCCCTTGGCCGGGTTCTGCAAATAAATATATCTTGTAGTGACATTAGCAGCTTCCAGTTATTCTAACAATTGTCAGAATTAGATGCAATACATCAAACTTATTAAACATACATTTTCTATGTTATAAGTAGAAATAAAGCAGCAGAAGCTAAAAAGAAAGTGTGATATGATCCAAGAAGAGGTGGAATTCCCAGCTGTATTCCCCCAGAGGTGGGATTTCCAGCTGTATTGCCCCAGAGGTGGGATTCCCTGCAGTATTCCCAAAGAGGTGGGATTCCCTACAGTATTTCCCCAGAGGTGGGATTCCCTGCAGTATTCCCCCAGAGGTGGGATTCCCTGCAGTATTTCCCCAAAGGTGGGATTCCGTGCTGTATTCACCCAGAGGTGGGATTGCCAGCTGACTGTATTTCCCCAAAGGTGGGATTTCCTGCAGTATTCCCCCAGAGGTTGGATTCCCTTTAGTATTCCCCCAGAGGTTGGATTCCCTTTAGTATTCCCCCAGAGGTGGGATTCCCTGCAGCATTCCCCCAGAGGTGGGATTCCTTGCAGTATTCCCACAGAGGTGGGATTCCCTGCAGTATTCTCCCAGAGGTGGGATTCCCTGCTGTATTCCCCCAGAGGTTGGATTCCCTTTAGTATTCCCCCAGAGGTGGGATTCCCTGCAGTAATCCCCCAGAGGTGGTTTTCCCTGCAGCATTCCCCCAGAGGTGGGATTCCCTGCAGTATTCCCACAGAGGTGGGATTCCCTGCTGTATTCACCCAGAGGGGGGATTCCCTGCAGTATTTCCCCAGAGGTGGGATTCCCTGCAGTATTCCCCCAGAGGTGGGATTCCCTGCAGTATTTCCCCAGAGGTGGAATTCCATGCTGTATTCACCCAGAGGTGGGATTGCCAGCTGTATTTCCCCAAAGGTGGGATTCCCAGCTGTATTCCCCCAGAGGTGGGATTCCCTGCCGTATTCCCAAAGAGGTGGGACTTCCCTGCAGTATTACACCAGAGGTGGGATTCCCTACAGTATTACCCCAGAGGTGGGCTTCCTTGCAGTATTTTCCCAGAGGGGGGATTCCCAGCAGTATTACCCCAGAGGGGGGATTCCCTGCAGTATTTCCCCAGAAGTGGGATTCCCTGCAGTATTTCCCCAGAGGTAGGATTCCCTGCGGTATTTCCCCAGAGGTCAGATTCCCTGCAGTATTCCCCCAGAGGTGGGATTCCCTGCAGTATTTCCCCAGAGGTGGGATTCCCTGCAGTATTTCCCCAGAGGTGGGATTCCCTGCAGTATTTCCCCAGAGGTGGGATTTTCTGCAGTATTTCCCCAGAGGTGGGATTCTCTGCAGTATTTCCCCAGAGGTGATTCCCTGCAGTAATCCCCCAGATGTGGGAATCCCTGCAGTATTTCGACAGAGGTGGGATTCCCTGCAGTATTTCCCCAGAGGTGGGATTCCCTGCAGTATTCCCCCAGATGTGGGATTCCCTGCAGTATTTCGACAGAGGTGGGATTCCCTGCAGTATTTCCCCAGAGGTGGGATTCCCTGCAGTATACTAAAATTCTAATTGTAATAAATTTGGTAAAATGCAACAAATAATGTTAAAATGTAACAAACTTTATTAGAAAATGTAGAAATCACATCCAGTATTTTATAAATATTCTCATATCTACATTTCTTACAGTTCCAGACTGATCTGTTTCTTTAAATTATCCTCCCCCAACACTTTTATAGGAAAAGTAAAGTCTTTGTATAAGATGATGATCATGGCTAAATTAGCGTTACTGTCCCTTTAATTTATTGTTACACTTTCTTAAGCAATCGAATCAAATATGCTTCCGGCACTCCAAATGTATATAAAATGCATTTCACCACATGGGCACAATATTAAAAGACATTAAAACCAACAATAGCCGAAATGCCTACGCGTTTCGCGCATTTTGCGATGTTGAGCGTTTTCTTGACCTGTTTTGTGTTACTGCTAGTAAGTTCTCAGCTATTTCTCTAATTCCCTTACTAGATTTAGTATTTTATATACATTTTTCTTAAAAGAATATTTTTATTTTACAGATAGAAGCATTAACTATACATAGTGTATAATACTCAACATCTGTGTCCTATTTAATAATAATGAGAATGGTTTTATAGAGGTGTTTTATTAGTTTTTTTACATTCAAACAACTTTTTATAAAAATAAAATGTAGAAAAATACAGAAAACAGATGATATTTGCAGTTTTTGTTTTTCAGAAGTTTACTGGTCATTTCACATTTCTTTGTACCTTGTATATCTACTAATAGAATAGAATAGATGTTTATTGTCACTGGAAATACAATGAATATCAATGTATAATAAACTTTTTTACTCGTATCATAGATTAGATTTATTTATTTGTCACTGGATAAGCTCAGTATATACGAATCAGTGAAATTACAAATGCGTCATAGAAAGACAATGGCACCCACAGCGTCATATTGCAATAGTGAATCACAAGCATGGATCAATAAGCGTATAGAGACCACTGTAACAATGAGTAGCATTTGAACCAGAATGACAATGATAAGATAATTGATTTAAATAAATAAATATAAAAAATATATTGTACCAGATATTATATCATAAATCATTATACATTAAATTAGTTAAAATACACCTTCACTGGAGAATGTCGATGTAAGTAAACAATTATCCAATATATCCATATTATATATATATATATATATATATATATATACACACAATATAATATATCAACTAATAATTATGTAATATATCTATATTGTCACTCTGTTAAAAGACCAGAAATACAAATTCACATGTGGATTGGCAAAACAGTTATTTAAATACACTTACTCTATAAACACAATGTAGAATATTTGGAAGCATGGATTGAATATACAGTAACTATAAATGTATTTGAGCCATTTT
>WMED01017671.1:0-12932 GCA_019650415.1 Pipa parva | reverse complement strand
CATCTTTATAATGAGAATATTGTCGCAGTCACGACTTTATTATGGGAAAATTGTTGCAACCTGAACTTTAAAAAATTGTTGCTACTTTACAATGGGGAAATTGTAGCGGATTTGCTATAGGAATTCACTGTTTGAGAATTCGACAGTTGAATTCTCACTTTAGTGAATAACCCCCTTTTTTTTTATAGAAGTGATGTTTTATTCCAAATAGACTTTATCTGCTCCAACACACAGCAATATTAATCAATATGACCCACCCGATGGCAACATGTGTGGCCAGCTTTTGCAAGAATCAGAGTTCTGTGTAATTATGTTTAATATGATGAGAAAAAATTCAAACAGTGGACAAGCCTAGTTCATCTGATGATGGCAAGTTACAGAGAGATGAACAGGGAGATGCTCTAAAACATGTATCAAATTGTTGTACTGAAAATAAGGCGGGAAATTTAATAAACTTGGAAAGACCACTCATAGTAGACCATACTACGAATGGCTACCTCTCTATCGAAAAGTATAAAAAAATCAAGATCGAAAAAACTTGCACGAGACACTCGCAAGAACAATGTGAGATCTCCCGCGATAAACTCAGAAAGACCAACTTTATTAAATTTCTTTTATTAAATTTCGCCCAATTTAATATCAATTTAAGCATATTCTTAGTTTGGTTTGGAAATAAAAATGAAATCTTTCTGATGCATCTGTATCACAGATGGTGAAAAGGCAAAGATGGAGAATAAAGAAAGAGATGTCAAAACAGCTTGATGGAAACAAATTGTGCCAACACGAGGTAATCAAAGCATACAATAAACCCAGTCATACCGTTAAAAGCTTATCCATTGACCATGTGGAACTTTAAATCTAATTTTCTTACACAAGTTACACACTCACTCACATACATGTTTACTTGTACATGATTCCAAATGATCGGTTTCTTATTTATTAGGACTGCCAATACTGTTTGTGCGGTGAAGTGTTACAAGACATGTCACAATCAAATTCCAGCTCAACACCCCACCAGCGTCTTATCCAACTAATAAACCAGACTAGACACGAGCTCCAAGCAGATATAAAACACGAGAAAGAAGAAGAAGATGAAAGTATCCTTAAATTAGTTAACTGCCGTTTCAAAAGTAAAATTTGCACCTAACTGTGAAATTATAATTTTTATTAGTTTGAGAAGGGAAAATATAATTATGGGTGAAATTTAAGAAAAATATAGATGTTTTGGTTCTTCTGTGGGTTAGTTTAAAAGGCTAGCAGTGGGTCAGATTTTGAACCTTTAGCCAAGGTAAACTGCCTGTTCCAAGGACATTCCAAGCGGTGTGTAGGGAAACGCCATGTTTAACAAAAGCAGCAAATGTGTAGTGGTAAGATTTCATGATTGCACTACTCTTCTTTTATCAGTTGCATTTGTGATAACATCAAAAACACCAAAAACTGACATGGCAAAATGTATTAAACTCAGAAAGAAACACTCTCGGTCTTTCTGAGTTTATTGCGCAAGATCTTGCATTGTTCTTGCAAGATTACCGCGCAAGTTTTTCGATCTTAATCTTTTACATTTTTCGATTGAAAGTTAGCCATACATACATTTACATTAGTAGTATGGCTACCTTTTTATTGAAAAATTGAGATCGAAAAATTGAATTACTTACGTGGTAATCTTGCAGGAACATTAATAAATTTTGCCCTAAAGGTCCATTTATACATGATGTAAACTTGCACGGTCTAAAATTCTGCATAATTTCTCAAAACTATAATATATCTACATTTAAACATAGTTTCACTTCAGTTTGGCACAGGTCAAGAAAAGGCTTTCAAATTAAACCAATACTTGGATATGTGTTTGGTCAACATATTTTTACTCTTTGGCATTTATTGGACCTTTCAGTACATTGCATTGAGCTATTGAAAACCTAACTGCATAATGTTTGTTATGACACTATGACAACAGTTTTAAAAAAAGATGGGAAATACATGGATACAAATCAGTGCAAGTCAGTTAAGCAAAGCTGTATGAATGAAAATCATTTCAAGTCTACAATAAAGGAACCTTGGTACAAAAATAAAGCCCCAAGCCAGGTAATGATGTTTTTAAGAATTTCACATTTCTGGGACTCTTTCTAATAACTATAATTATTAGATCCACATATGTGGTTTATATATTTTTTAATAAGTGGATTTAACCCAACAGCCAATCTGATCACAAATGTCCAAGGACAAATTGTATACACATGCATTTTAGGGGACTTGTACTACATATTTTGTACTTATTTGGGGCCTTAGATAAATTTGGACTAATCAGTGGTAATTGACTTTAAGAGGCAAATAGATCATTTGAGATTGTAATGGAGATTGTAGAAATTAATAATATAGATTGGGTTTTTTTTCTTTGCTTCCATTAATTTAAATTGGAATTTTTGAAGATGTTTGATGCTTCTGATTTTGTTTCATTTGATTTTAATTTGGAAAAATAACACATAAATGAAAGTTAAGGAAGTAGAAAACGAGTTGGAATGTGACAGCATCAGTTCATCTGCACAAGGATTGCATTTGTATTCTGCTCTACTGATTTACGTGAGAACTTACTTTAGTTGCTTTTCTTTAGCAAGGCTGATATAGCAGAGTTTAGATAACAGGAGATGATACTGTTGTGAATGTCTAGACAAACAGTAAGGGAAAGAAAACCTTCTCACTTGGATGCACTATCAAGCAAAGATATACATGGCTTGGATAAACTACACTAATATGCAGGATCCTTGCAGTAATTTGATTTTGTTATCAAAGCATGTTATACATTTAGATTTTTTTTTTATATATATATAGAAGAAACCATTATCAAAATGCCTTGGTATGGAACTGGAGTTTGCTATGGCCCAAGCTAGACGGGAATGGTTAAAAGAACAACACAGGGCTTTGATCAGTAAAGAATTAATTAGCCTGGATCAAGACAATCAACAAAATGAGGTTTGTTGCACATCTGCGTTAAATACATTTAATAAATGAATAGTGCTGTAAATTGTATAAGCAGAATAATGGAAAGAACAGAGGACCTTCTGATTGCAAGTAAACTTATAATATATTGTAGACTATTATAGAATATTAATTAAAGAGTGAGTTTTCTTGCCAACGCAGTGACAGTTCACTATGAGACAATTCACCAGTAGTGTAGGGAAGTCAATGGAGTGTATTATCACAAATTGATGGATAGTACTCTCTGATCATTTGTAATAGTTTCTTACTTTTAATGAAACACTAGAGGTCCAGGAGCTAGAATTGGACACATTCATAGAACATATCCGGAGACAGAGATTCATTTGAATCAAGAGCACTTCATGAGTTGAATTTTAGTGATTCTTCTGTAGTTGCAGATGCGTTCAGAGATATTTAATTTCATACAAACAGAAAATGATAAAGAACATGCAATCTAAAGAGCAAAATAATAAAACAACGAGGAATAAGTGAAAACTATTAAAGTTCAAAATACTGTCATATAAGGCAACCAAAAAGTCAGTGGAACCTCTGGGAATCTAGCCTAGGCATGTTCTTTTGCTGATAGTGTTCCAAAGGATAGGCAAGGGTGCAAAACTTAGATTTTAGTAAAGAAAGAAGACAGGATAAGGATGTACAAACTGCCTCAGCATCAGATAACAGAACCAAAATATAAAGCAGGTACGAGTCATGTACTGTTAGATTGAAACTGAAAGGAGGAATCTGGCATCTTTTAAAGGTCTCCCCACCTGAACAGGAGACACAGCAGTTAGTAAAAGAAAAATCGGTTTTAATTTTGCAACTGGAGGCTCTAAAGAAGGAAATGGGTGAAGCAGAGAAAGATATGGAGTTACTTTGGCAGTTTTATAAAGAAGAATCATTCACTCAAAAACAACATATCTTACAGGTAATTTTTTTTTTTTTTTGAAAGACATATCCTGTTTTAATTGCACTAGGTTTTAGAAATTAAATTTTTTAATAGGTTGCATATTGAGCCAAAATAACAGCGAAGAACATGTCTATTCAGGTGATATTTTTCCAGAGTTCAGATAATTTTTAGCTGTATTGCTCACAAGAGAGGACATTTCTCAGGTGTTATTGAACCTCCCTAGTTTCTACAATATATTATATTTCTTTAGTAACCCCTCTGTCAACAGCAGCAATTCAATAACTTTAATAATTATAATCTCTGAGGAGTTTGGAAGTATCTTGAGCTTAAAAACATTAAATACACTATATAGTCACACAAAAGAGGATTTTAAAATGCTTTTTTAAACACTCCGGCAGATATTAAAGTTATTCTTACTGTATAACATATTATATAAGAGTTTGAAAACTTCATTTAGGTGGTTTAATAGTTGCCTAACAGTAATATGTACACAATGGCCGTATATTTCACAAGTAGGTGTTGTTTTAAAGATGGATCATTTAAATGAAGGTTCATTTTTAGGTGAAGGAAGATTACTTGTGATATTGTCTCTTTATTTCCCAAGAGTAAAACCTCTTCCATATATAGCATATCTAATAAATGTAGTTTTGAGGAAATTGAGTTGATCACCAGGTCTAATGTGTTGATTACATTGTCTGATATCCTTTATATATTTACAGAAGATCTAGTCTCCTAATAAGTCACATTGTTCATATAACCCAATATTATTCTATCCTGTTATCATTTATCCTTGTCTTTTGCATTTTCAGGTTTTCCATGCATATCGCGGGTTGTTAGAAGAACAAATGGATACCCAGGAACATCGTTATAGAAAACTTTTAGAGGATGCCATACAAGATGCAGTACAGCTGTCAGCTAGAAACCAGGAACTAGAAGCAGAAAACAAGCAACTACACAATGGTAAATATTAATCATTGTTGTCATTCAGAACAATTCAACAGATTCAACAAAACTGTATGTACAAGGTTCAGTCAAATGCACAAATAATAAAATCAGGATAGTGTGATAACCGTGGTCCTTTAAAGGGGTCAATATCTCAGTGGTTATCACTCCTGCCTTGCAGCACTGGGTTCAATTCCTCCCTGGAGCTTGTATATTCTCCCCGCACCTGCGTAAGTTTCCTCTGGGCACTCCAGTTTTCTCCCACAATCCAAAAACATACATCTGTGTCTGTCTATTTGTGGGTGACTGTCTAGGAAAACTAGATTGTAAGCTCCATGGGGAAGGGACTGAAGTGAATGACGAATCTCAGTAAAGTGCTGCGTAACATAGTAGCGCTCTATAAAAAAATGAATAAATACAAAATACAAAAATATGTTGCAGATCAATAAATTTAGGTGTAAAAGTTGATTAAACTAAGAATCCCTGCCATCCATGTTTGTGTTTCTGAGCAAAATGTTGTGTGATATAACCTTCCACAATCTGTAATCACATGCCCTGAAATAGAAACTTGCCTGGGATGAAAAGTCAATGTAATGGACAGCGTTCAGGTGTGGATTGTGGGTGATGGGTAACCAAGATGTTATGCATTCCATTAATACCCTATATAGCCTATAGAGTATATAATTATTACTGGATCCGGTAGAGGACAGGTTTGAGAGGAAAAGTATCTATGTAGTTTACAGGATGTTTGAAAAGAGTAATCACCCAAACTAAGTCAACTGGGTAGGTAGCCACAGAGATTCAAAGTCGCCTCAAAAAAGAGATGGGGGGATGCTGAGCTATGACACTGTTACTATAGTGGATCACTAGGCCCCAATAGGGACTGTGGTGCTTTCTTTCAATTAGTCACTGAAAAAAACAATACTTCCAAGAATACAAGAATGTAGTGACTGAGAAGAAACTGCAATAAAGCATTAATTCTGTGAGAGAATACACAACTGGGGAAGCAATATAGCCAAGTTTTATACTATTGAGGCTTGCAAAAGGGAATTAGCATGTTTAAATGTGAATAATGACCAAGGTCACGAACAGGAGATCAAAAATGAGTAATGACCAAGGTCATTCACACAGATTCAGAGGGATGGAAAATTAAATTGTGGATAATTAAACAGGTCAAAGTCAAATACCAGAAAACTATCTAGAACATAATTCACAGCTAACAGCAGGCTTACCACATCTGAACTGAAATCCCACTTGTTCAGCAGCAGCCCTGGGTAAATGAATCCCTATCAGTGATAAATGACTAATTACCAACGTAGGAGCACATTTACTAATTAACAGGCTTAGTAAATGCAGGAGAAACAGTATTTAACAATATCACTTTTTTCTCCTATTTATTAAACTGTTCAAAACCCATTTTATCCCCTAAAAGAATTCTCCACCCTCAGGCTGGAGTAAACCCATTATTTCCTATGGAATTGGTCCTGTCATTTAGCCCAAGTCCAACATTTTTCCCCATTGAAAAGAGACATTGATATTGATCTGTAATGGAAGGAACCCTCATAGAAAAGCATTGCAAAGTTTTTATTTTGATGGGGGAATATTTTTAACGATCCTTTGTAAATCAGAGAAATTGGAAAGTACAGGGAAATAAAAACTGACAGAGAAATGGGGTGAAATCAATTGATATGGTCGAAGCTCCGTAATGTGATTTTTAATAGTTAAAAGGCTTACGTATTATTTTTGTTATTTTATGATTGACTATTGAACCTATATGTATCCAAAACTGTAAAATGATGTTCTGTATATAAATCTAAATGAGCTATAGTTACTGGAATGACATATCCATGGAATGTGTTATATGAGGATTATTTCATAGATTTTTTTTTAGCACTTTATGTTTTTGTATAATTTATGTTACAATTTTATTTTGCAGAGTTGAAAAGAAAAGACTCAAAGAAGATATAAGACTATTTCATCTGTTCACAGAAGTGGTGTATAATCAGAAACGCATAGTATTTTAATATACATGTTTATATTGTTCTTGTTTTCTGTGCACAGGAATATGCAGATATGTCCTTCCAACTTCTACTGTCTCAAATTAAGAATGCCAGCTTTTTTTAAACAAATTATTTTTGACTTCAGCAAAGATTAAAGGGGGTAATTCAGCAAGGTGCAAACTCACCTTGCGATGCTTTGATTCACTTCGCAAAAATGGTTACGCGCTGCCTTCTCTCCCACACGCTCACATCATCGAACACTTTAAAGGTATTCGAGTCGCCTCACGAGACTGGAATACCTTTAAAGCGTGCGCTGATGTGCGCGTGTAGGAGGGAAGGCAGCGCGTAACCATTTTTGCCAGGTGAATTGAAGCATCGTAAGGTGAGTTCGCACCTTGCTGATTTACCCCCTAAGAGGAGCAAAGTTCCACTGTGTGATTGATTTGTCTTTACTGATAGCATGATGCCATGAGTAAGCGCCCAGCGCGAAATGCATAGGCCCTTGTTGTACAGTACTTTGTTTTTATTCTTTTGACCATGGAGTCATAATAAAGTAAGTCATTTTATATTTAACCCCTGGAGTGCCGGAAAATCTCTTTTTCTTACAAATTGCCTGCAAACTCGTCTTTTGGCTCCTGGCACTCGGAATACACCTCAAAGGGATTGATAGCGGTCAGCACTTGTTCTTTACTGATAGCATGTCAACTCCACGTTATATGCAAATCTGTATGAGTCTAACACCATGGGGGTTATTGGCTAAAGTCTGAATTGTTGCGTAAAGGTGTGAATTCGCCAGCTAAATATGGTCGCATTAGACTGCTACTGTCGCAGTCATGACTTCATTATGGAAACATTGTCTCAATTGTGACTTTAAAATTGTCACGGTCACGGTCACGGTCGCGGATTTGCTATGGGAATCCGCTGTTTGAGAATTTCACAGTCGAATTCCCACTTTAGTCTTCCTAGTCATGTCATCCTTGTGTCATCTTAATTAGCTGATCCTAAAACTGTATTTATCTTCAATGACTAACTCTTAAATTACAAATAAAAATAGAAATGTATATCTAGTTGTGGGAATTAGGCTTTAAACACTTTAAGAAAGGCGAAATTTAATAAAATCGTAAATATCGATATTGCAATATCGATAATTTTGACCTAATATCGTGATATCAAATAGTAATTTATACAAAGATAAATTAATTTGCCGCAATATCAAAAATTCGATATTGCGATATTGATTTTTTACCGATATTGCGATATCGAATTTTCGATATCACGATATCAAAAATTCAATCTAAACTTTTCAATCTGCTTATTTCAATAGAAAATCTGTGATATCGATAATTTCAACAGAAAAATTCGATATCGCTATATCAAATTTCTAATATTGTGATATTGAAAATTCACAATCAAATTTTTGATCATTTTTGAATATTTTTATCAAATTTTTCAGTCAACAGGTTGAAAACGGCCTTTTTCGCCCAAATGTTACATGACTTTGAATTTATTCAACTGAACATTTAGGGAGTAATTCACTAAAGTCCGAATTGTTGCTTATAGGTGTGAATTCGCCAGATAAAGACAGTCGCAATAAGCTGTCGTGTCTTTATAATGAGAATATTGTCGCAGTCGTGACTTTATTATGGGAAAATTGGCACAATCTTAACTTTAAAAAACTGTTGCGACTTTACAATGGGGAAATTGTCGTAGATTTACTATGGGAATCCGCTGTTTGTGAACTCGATAATCAAATTTGCACCTTAGTGAATAACCCCCTAAATCCCCAGGTTCTCCAGGGATTGTCTTTGCTATTGGGGATTCTTGAAGGCAACACAGAATATATTTTTTTGTAAATCAAACCATATTATAATATATAATATCTTAGTATGCTCCAAGTAACAAAAGAGTTACAGGTAGAAGAACCTGTATACAGGACATTAATGCCATTAATCATCCACAAATGCAGTAGGACATTATATGCGGTCTACATATACCTCAATGTATATATGTCTATCAAGCATTGGGATCTATGAAAAAACTGTGGAGAAAGGGGCACCCATTGTGTTTTTGAGAACATCAGTAAATGCTGTTTTTTAAAGATAACAATTGCAAGATTATGCCTCATAAAGCAGAAGAGATTTCAGTACATTCTCAAATAGTACATGTTTCCTTAATGTACTGATTAAATGTAGAATGTTACATGGTAGCGCATGCAGAAGCATAGTTGTGCATAGTTTAAGGCAGGGGTTGGCAACCTTTTGGGCCGAGAGAGCCATATACGTGCGGCCCTGCTCAGCCCTTTAGAATCCGGAGCCACTGATGTCATATGTGACGTCAGTGGCTCTGGATTGGCTAGCAACCTGGAAGCGTGGTGATGTCAGCAGCTCCTGATTGGATAGCAATCCGGAAGCTCTGTCTCTACAGCGCTTGCTGTTGATTAGCCAACAAACTGTAATGAGTGGTGCTTGCATGTGAGCACTAGTCGTTACAGTCAAAGAGCCAGATGCAGCCATCAAAAGAGCCACATCTGGCTCAAGACAAGAGCCATAGGTTGCCAACCCCTGGTTTAGGGAAACCATATTGCTGAACCTAATTTGATTTTGCTTTCTGTTACTATATATGTGTATATACATCTTTAGAATTATGCATTTTAATTAAGAAGCTTATTTATTAAAAGTTGCTATTAAATTGCCATTGTCTATGCTATTTTTGCCCATTTTCTTTTTATTCGATTTTACTGGTTTCGCTGATGACATCAAATACCTTCTATGAACATTAAACATGAGAATTGCACAGCTTGGTATTTTTTATTTGAAACGTTTCATTTTGTCAGCAATTTTTCTTTTCATATCCAGCAAATAGCATTTTCCCACTTTGCCATATTCTAAGCATGCCCTTAAGCAATACAGTACATCGAAATCAGAGCAAGAAAACCTAGTAGTATGAAATATCAATTGCATCTAAAGTGTTTGTCTTTTGATGACCCAAGGATCCCTCATTCTGCATTTAAACTTTAGAATAAACTTTCCTACTCACAATCGAACCGGTCTGTATACTTTAAATGTACTGCCATGTGGGTTACTACATCGCTGAAATTCACTCCTATGTTTTGGTGTGTGATGTTCTACAGTGGCAGTGGACTGCAACAAACTCCTGTCCTAGTTGGGCACTGTCTACAATAGGTCAGCAATGCCAGGACAGACTAAAAATTTCCTACAAAAATGTTTATTTCCAGATCATCTGAGGAAGCCTCCCAGTGATGTTAACATTGATAAAAATAGATAACGTACTGTAAAACCTTTTTAACTGGGGATTGTAACGCTGACTAATCACCATTTTACTGCCTCTTCGCAGGCTGAAATCTATGTGCACGGTTTCATATTAGACTAGTGACTGTGTAGCACTCTTTGTTTATTTTACATACTGTACATCTTGTTTGAAACTCTAGTGAGAAGGGCCTCATTCCTATCATCTCATTGCTTTGTTTCCCTTTCCCGTATAAAGACTATTGTCTCTCTGCTGTACAACTCTACTGAATATCAAGGTTCTCTGAAAACAAAGCCTGTAACATTTGTCATGTCTTCACAGAACTGATGGGAGGACAGATGTCTTGGCATTTGTGCTGTGCAAGAATAAGCATGTAATACTTTGACCTTCACTTTCAGAAAGAGCCTTTGACGTATTATCTAATACTCTAAGTTAAAGTGTGTGTGTGCAGCTGAGTCCACTCAGTAAATTCACACTGAGAAAATCTGACACTCCCTGGATGGTTGCGGCTATCTTTTATATTAGATTAAATAAGGCTGCAATCAGAAAACACAATGACATAAACTTTGATATCAGGAAATCTGACAATCCAAACGTATTTTTTTCTGGTATATTGTTTGTCCTCAGACATCCAGAACAAGATAAGCTTTTTAATTCAGTGAACTGGAAAAAGAAAGTGATTTAATAGAAAAAAAAAAAAAAAAAATACAAAATAAACAGATGTTTTAACATTTCAATCATTTATTGAAAGGTACAATTCTTATTGCATTGTACAGAATCAATGCGGTTACATGTTACTGTACAATTTTCCCTATCCTTTACCAGCTTTCAAGCATACCCATATGCAATGAAACACATTCTACCGTTCGACAATCTAACTGCAGGCTTATAATACTACTCGGGATGTGGGAGTCCTTTAACACCCCCCCTTTATATCACATGTCTTTCGAGGTTGTTACAAGACAGTTGTCTTGTATTAAATATTAAAGCAAATGACAGGAACCGTGCATATTACAGTTGGATGTTGCTTTATATAAACCTATGGAATGATATGGGCTCGTTCCATAGCGTTTTCTTTCTGTTTCACAGCTTTTATATGATATTGTAGAGTAAGTTTTTTAGAATAGCAGTTATATTTGTAAATACTCCCATAGAGAAATCAGTAGCGAAGACAAAGAATTTCACAAAAGACAAACTGTGTAAGCAGACTGGGTTTTAGTAAAAAACACCCAACGCCAATATAATGTAAGGGTGATTATAAAGGTGTATACATCCTTTCAGTAGATACAATACAATAAACATTAAACCCAGGTTTCCGACACTCGCATAACGTTCCAATCTCTCGCCAGCTTCCTACAGTAACTTCCTCTTTACAGACAAAATGTTCAGATTTGGGGCACTTTTTCCAGCTTATTAACTAGAATGTGTTGTAGTGTTTCCAGAGTAAATGTTCCTGATTTCTTTATACAAGTGTAATTATTGGGCATAGGAGGATGAATAACGCTGCAATTTTAAAATACATACTCAGTAAAGATTTGCTGGCTTAATAATAGGCTGAACTGGATGGACTTTTTTTTTTTTTTCCAGCCTTATAAACTATGTTATACTATTACACCAGATCTAGAAGAAAACGGTTAATCCACATTGATTATTGCGTGGACTGGAAGCCGTGTGAATTCCTGGGTAGCACAGAGTCTCTTTATCAGGTATGCACAACAATTTGCAATTATCAGGTGAAGAAAGCCTCTCATCTACCCTGAAACACAATCTTCTCTATCCATCACAATCCCTTGTCCTTAAAACGACCAGTTGAGCATCTTTTGGGGGAATGACCTTCACAACTTCCATAACTGCTAATTGTGAACTAATTACATATTCATATATGAACACTGTTAATAAATGTTTTCATCATTAGCTAGATTAGGGAAATCACCAAAATGACAGATATCCTTTATTCTGCTTTAAAAAAAAAAAAAAATTTCAGTGCAGGCAGAATGGAGTTTTCTTCATAACTAGTGAATAAAGTATATTAGGAGCATGGTGTCCTATGTGATCTGTAATATACAGATGGGATTCATACATAAGGACTTAGGTGTAGTAGGCAAATCATTCTGAAGGAGTTGGGACCTTGATTTCCCCCCAGCTTCTGGGTTTGTGCAAGCCAATTGGAAATCATTTTGTTAAACGCATGAGAAAATATATTGCATTTCCTGTATATGTGATATATAACACAACCATCCAGAAATAACACCACATCATTGTGGATAGTTACAAAGTTAAAACATTCCCCTTGCCACATTTTCAATATAATGAAATGATGCCATCTTTTTTGGACAGCTTGACAGAGAAAGCTTTAGGGTATGGTATGCCATGCCATGCCCACCCGTACGCATAAGGATAATTCAGGTTAATAAATAAAAAAAAAATATTTTGTGCACATGTTAAGTTCAAATACAACTAACTTTCACAGCACTGTCCTACCGATACCTTTGGCTGGAAGCAATGATATAAATTTTTTGACAAATAAAGTGCATACTGTTTTTGTTTTTATCGAGGAAAATAAGGCACGGGAATTCACTCATTGTGTAACAGAAACGTAAAGAACAGCAAATCTTTTTAAAAAAATACAGAGTAAAGAACAAAGCTCTCTTTAGCTGGAAATATTTACCAAACTAGTCAAAAGAGAGGGTTGCAAAATGTAACTCCAGTCTAACTGTATCATGAATCTACGGCTTGCATTTCTCTGTACTTCTAGTAAATTTATCACTTTAAAGTATTGTTTAAAAATGCATTTTAGTTTTTTTGACATTATGGGTGAAATTTATTAAACTCTGAAAAGACCG
>WMED01017669.1:0-12933 GCA_019650415.1 Pipa parva | reverse complement strand
TGAATGGCGAAGTAGGACGCCGAAGGGAAGGCGGAAACAGCTAGTGGGAAGCACTGAACACACTCAATTCTAACCCACTGAGTAGGGGAAAGGCACCGGATAAAATGCCAGAAGGTTTAACTAAAAAAACTTGCCGACACCATGACTAGAAAATAACCTAACCAGAATACAAAGGCTTAAACACACACTGAATATTAACAAACAAACCAGGATCACCTTGTTAGTACCTAACCAAAATACTGTGGCAAAGGTTTGGGGGAGTGGACCATTTAAAAACTCTGTGGGGTCATCTGATTTGTCAGAGGGAACCTAGAACTTAACCCCTTTCAATGCCAGAATCCTAACACTATCTGAAGTTTATTCCATGAACTAACTTCTTCTTGAAATCTCTTTATAAACTACATTTCGACTGAATCTTCTTCTCATCCTCTTCTTTGTACTTTTCTATTTATGAATGATGCATTTCCCTAACATACATTATTCAACTTGCTAATGCATTTTCATGTTTTACTCGCTTTGTCCTCTGCAGACTGCATACCAATGAGAAAATAAAACAGTAAATAAAAAAAAAGGTCATATATCTTTAAATTTTTCATACTTTTGGTATTGGATATGTGAGATTATGAAATAATGCCATGTTCCTTGAGCTGTGGGCAGTAGCTTCTTGATTGCACAATGCACATGGGGTGGAAAATTTCTTTGCATTGCTGAGATAAGCTTGAGTTATAAAGCAGACATGCACAAATCTTAATGAAGAAGTGCAAGACACACATAGTCAAGATTTCAAGATCATTATTTTTCACTTGCTTGTTATTAAGCTTACCTGAACAGTTAAATTTTCATGGAGTATTTAGACAAGTGATTTTAACTGGGTTTGAGTGATTGCACACCGTTTAAATTAAATGCTCTGCGCTTTCCAATATGATCAAGCTTACATTCCCCCAGTTATTCAATTTAATGGGCTGCCCTGCTTACAAACTCTGGAACACTAACTAGAAATAATTAAATAAACAGATTTCCAACAGGTTCTCCTTAAGGGTTCCTCATACTTTTAAGGGTCAGTTCTACCAAAGAAAATTATAATAATGGTTTCTCTTCTATAGGGATTCCATTGTGGATCTTTGATGAGGGCCTTAGCTTCCCTTTCTTTCCTCCTGCTGAGCACATAGTATAGTATAGTAAAGTAAAGTATTTAGATTGTAAGCTCTACAAGGCAGGAACCTCCTACTGCAACCACAACCTAGCACTTAAAGTGAAGTATCGTTGTGAAACTATACTTGTAATGTGTAATGCACTTTCCCCATGTTTATATTATATTTGTATTGCTGAATTGTACAGTGCTGTGTAAACCTGTGGAGCTTTATAAATAAAATTATACATACATATAAGTAATATAACCAATTAACCTTATTAGCACTATTATTAAGGAAATCCTCTTCCAGGGACTCCAAAGTAGCTCTTCCCTGATATTGCTTGAAAAATCAAGACTTCAGAAATGGCATGCACAGCTTCCATTAATATATTGTGATGGACAAAACTTAAGGCCCTTAAACAAGACTGACTTATAAGGAAAAGGTCACATGGCTTAATGGGGAATGTTATCGTTAATCCCACCATGGCTGCCCAAAATAAAGCTGCACTATTAACCTACATGCTTCGCCAAGGATCTTTATATCTAGGGAAGAACTCTTGCCAACAAAGGTAATCATTATATGAATAAATTAAACAGGATACCAGTCAAATTTCTCTCTTTCCATATTACAGTTTTAATGAATTAAAAATATAGGGAAAAATTCTAACAACTTGCAATACTCAATTTAATGCATCTTAAATGTATTTATATCCTTCTTTTTCTTTTGCAACTTCTGTTTATCCCCCTTTCATAAAAGTAAACTATTAACAGACATACAGTATAGCAAGTGGGTCTGCTAGTGGAGAAGTCAAATTGTCACCTTGACAAATGATGAATACGCTATTTGTTGTTGCATTAGTGGTAAACAGACATGAAATAGTGTATATGTATGTGAACAGAACAGCAATTGTTCAATTTTGCAATCATTTTCCACAAAGCAGAAAATAAAATGTTTAAATAAGTTGGCAAATGTGACATGAATTCACATATCAATGGGACAATTACAACTCTGATAAATATTCCCATGAGAGATTTCTATCAAGAGCCATTGCTCAACGCTTTAGATGAGTTAAAATAAGTTTGGTACCATTTATTGTAGATATTGGGATGGAAAATAAGAACCCAGTAAAATGTAGTTATTAGACTTGTTCATTTAAATTTACTACATCAGTTTTTGCACGAACAGAGTCCTAGAGGATTTGACATTGAATTGTGCCAAAAGGGATAATGAATAAAAATATAAAAATCAAATAGAAAGAAGATTATTTGTCAAAGATTTATATAAATATATATATCTATCTCTCTCTCTCTCTCTCTCTCTCTCTATATATATATATATATATATATATCTATATAGATATAGATATATATATATTCATATATTTTACATATATATATATTTTTTACTTGAGAACCGTCACACGCTCAAAAGCAATTGTTCATGTGAAGTATTTATCGAAAAATTTTCTGTACTGCCCACTAGACTTTAAGGATTCTCTCAAATGGCTGCAAAATGTTGATGAATAGGAATCATTATTACAGTTCTTGCTTTCTTATGTTAAAATGTTGAGCAGAAATAGCAAAACATACAAAAAAAAATTGGTCTGCTTTTTGTGTACATATTTTAAAATAAACACTAAACCAATGCCATACAACAAGTTAAATAATATTCCTTAGGAATTTTAAAGTGTGCCCTGAATTTTTGTATTTAGTCATTCCAAAAATTTCAGAAAGGGTCAATGTGAAACTTAATGCAATTCTTACGTATGTACAGATGCAGCGCTGTAGTTCAGTGCATGTTCTCCATCTATTGTCTGTGCACGTGATCACATTTAGATTGTAAGCTCCAAGGGGCAGGGATTGAACTGAATGGTTAATTTACATAAATGGTTGTGGAAGCTGTTGGCACGATACAAATACACACAATAAATAAATATTTACAACTGGAAATTTCTGTGAAGGTCTTTGGAAAGACTTTAATCAGCCAGACAACTCTTTCCAAGTCATGTCTTCCAACTCTTTCCACTATTCTTACAACCTTTTTGTGATAGGGAGTAGGTGGGAGGATATAATTGATAATCAATTCTCTTCTTTTCTACTAACATTTTGTGGTGGTTTATAATTTTGTAAGAACCCCCCCCCCCCCAGTACAATAATAAGAAATAATTTTTGTTAAATGTTTTATAGCAAAATTAAGAGGAAAAGCTAAAAACGTGGACTGAAATACTGAACTCAAAACTGTTATGTATTACAAACAAATGAACGAACAACCAAAAAATAATATGGTGAAGAAAATGATGACATTTTTTGTTTGTGCCTTTGAAAATAAGCTTGTTTATGTTGACTAACCCAAATCTACCAAAACGGCTTCACGGGTTTGGATTATTTCAGTGAAATTCTGACCTTCACATCTGGCCTTGACCTATTTTTGTGTTTATTGAATTTAACAGTTTCCTTGTGTCCGGTTCTATGTCTGGTAACCTGAAAGCTGTTCACTTCCAATCTCAATCCAAGATTTTTGGTATGATGCCAGGACTCTCTTCATTGTCATGGTACAGCTGCCCAATGGCAAAATGAGTGTGGGAGATAGAAGCCACAGGTGCCTTGGCACATCTCAATTACTGATTGTTTTATGCAAGTAAGACAAAGGAATTAACTAGGGGGAACTTATGGCTGGTAGTTTGCCTGGCCAAGCTCCTGGACAATGGCCAATAGTTCTGGAAGCTCATGCCTCCATGACTTAGATAAGAACTCAGACATCTGCTTGTCCAGATCTAAGCATTATTGGCAATTACATGCAGCAGAAATCACCTTGTATTTCTGTAGCAATGCTAAATAGCATATATAACATTATTTATTATATGGAAAGTTGAGAGGGAAATGTTTATTATTTGCACATTTGTTTCTTCTGTGATATACACAATACTTTTATTCTAAGGATGTAGACTAAAAGCAAGGTTTAAATGGCTAGTATAAAGGTTTTTACCTTTAATGGAAAGGAATTGTATAGTAATGAAACTGTGGTGATGTAATGGAATTGCAGTAGTGTAATAAGATTTTGCTGACATCTAGTGATAGAAATGCTAAAAACAGATGAGGTCAAGCTATAGCATACCCAGAGGTTTCCCTTAAGGGGTTTGGAATAGCCCAGTAGGCCTTCGGAAATTAGTCAAAAATTGTGTGACAAAATGGTTAAGAGCAAGTGTTGTGATTGGGTAGCTGGCTCTTCCTTCTCCTTGTCTATAGGGGATAGGGAGAGGATCTGTTATGGAGACAAGATGGCATCCCTGCCAGAATTAGTGAATAGCTGATGCCAAGAGTGTTTGGGTGGGAATTCCACACCGCAAAATTCATTAAACTCGGAAAAGCTCATTTTTGCTTTTCCGAGTTTATTAATTGGACGAAAATCCGGAAGTTTCTCGTCTTAAGTATCGTGAAATTTATTTCGATCGATACCTACTGAGAGAATTTTTTTCCATTGAATATATCCATGGAAAGGGTAGCCATACTTTCTATTACTGTAGTATGGCTGCCTTTCCATGGTAATATTCAGTGGAAAAAGTTTTTCTCATTAAGTATTGATCGAAACAAATTTTGTGATATGTACCACGTGAAACTTCCAGGTGTTCACCCCATTAAACTCGGAAAAGCCGAAATGGGATTTTCTGAGTTTAATAACTTTCACCTTTAATAGTCTAAGTGAAATTCAAAATCAACATGTTTTTTTCTATATAGAAGTAGAGCCTTGCGAGCTTTGCCGAGACTGGAATCCCTTTAAAGTGTTCGCTGATGTCCGCGTGCAGGACATCAGCGAGCGCATAACTGGGTGTGCGTACTGATGTGAAGGATCCAGAGGGTAAGTTCGCTGTTTTGTGAATTACCTCCTTAAATGTTTTACACAAATTGTATTATTAGTTGTTACAGACTGACCATCATCAGCGGAACTATGTGTTAAACATGTAAATGTTCACTCCAAATAAACAATGCAAATACAATTCCATTGAGTTTTTCCAGCACTTGTCAAATGCATTTTCCTGTGCCTGTTTGTCCCTCAGGCTCCGAGACCAGTCCTTTTTAGTTGATCTTTGACTAGTGGGTGAAGCCTTTTGCTGGGAGAATTAGTGAATTTCCCATTAGCATTTAAACTGAAAGGATTTCTAATCCTCAGCTAATTTATTCTATCAATGCTAATGAATGCGGCTCTGTGTCAGATGCAGTAAAAAGCTTATGGAAAACACATAGCCCACCATGGCGAATTGCTATGAATTTCTCAAGTTAGACACAGCAGGAGATGTTCGTACATTAAGAGGGAAAAAAAAAGAAATATCAAAATCTTCACTTCAGTATTAAAATAATGTGACAGGGAATATTTGTACCTCATATTGCCCTTTAAATGGGAACTCAATAAAACATGTTCTTGTTATGGCAACACTTATATTTACTTATATTGAAATAACAAAAAACATGTTGATCTTTTTCTGTTTTGCTCCTATATTACCTATAGAGGCTCAGTAGAATGCCTACCGACACTGTTACAAGCGCAGCATTGCTTCAAGCTGAATAATGCATCAGGACAAGTAACAGTATGTTCGACATTCTCTACATTTCATTTAGACTCTAGGTTTCCCTTTAACTGTCTCTTCCATCGCCACTGAGCTGAGATTTGATTGGCAGATAAATAAAGGAACTTGGGAGAAGTGGGATTTTCTCAGATGTGTCAGTGGATTGTGGTGATCCTCGTTGACTTCCTATAGGTTCTAAGACTATAAGAGAACACAGAGACTTCTCAGTGACAGGTACATTGGGCCAATTGATCTCTATCACTTGACTCTGCAAAACCCTCCAGGCTTTACATCCCTATTGCAGACTTGTATGTTTCTAATAGTAAGCACAAAGTGTGTTTGTCTCTTTTTATGTGCCAATGCATCATTTTAGTAGGGAGTGCTAAGTCAGTATTAAGCTCAGGAAAATTGATTATAGAGGCACATTCATTCCTAGTGTGAACATGTCCTGTACACCTTGTCTAATGTGGGTTCACAAATAAAGGAGTAAATGGTGCCACCACACATTTAGTAAAGTTAAACTTTTCCAAAACATGTAATGTACGTTTGTACTAGCAGAATAAAATTATGCAGCCACACTACAATTTCTCAATAGCCAAGTTTACTCCTACTTTATTTGTGAATCTACCTCCTTAATTCACCACTTGCATCTGGAGAAGAAAAAATGGTGAATTTGGAAACAGTACGCCATTCTGAATCCACTAATTAGCCAGACGCCGGCACTTGTGAATAGCCAAATTATCTGTGCATGTTCACTGTGCAAAGTGATTCAAAGAGCTCCATAAGTCCATGACTATCGTTATGTGTCCGAATTGGTCGCAGAATTTGATCAATATGTACAGATTGGGAAGTGGGGAATTAATGTGAATTTGGACCATTTTTCCAACTGTTTGCACTTTCATGAATAAGCCTCGGAGAGCAAATCTCTGTTATTTGATCAGTAACAAAAATATACAACGATTACATTCTTGTTTTATTTATCTGTTCAGTCAAAAATAATAATAATATTACTACTACTTATGCAGTCATGAGGATTGCACCAATCTAGCATTTGCAAATAAATATTGAAATGACCATGCATTAAACATTCGCTGGCAACCAGTTCAAACAAACCCAACTTAATAAGGATTTAGAGGAAATATAATTTTATTCAAAATACCAAATTACATTTTGCTTTTGTAATTGATGCATCAGAAAGGTCGGTAATGGACTCAGGGCCTCACTGAATAAAGTCAGAATTCACATCACTACAATTCGAGTCGAATCGTCAAAATAGACACAAATTCATTTTTCAGTATATTGACTAAGTGGAGAATACATTTGTTGAACAGGCAGACAGCAGAGATTGCTGCCACATGCACAATGTGAAAAGTCATGCATAGTGTGGCATAGTCAGTCTGATAGAAGTAGGATGAGAAGTCATGTGGAGTGAGGTGAGTTTGACAAGTGAAGTGTAGTGATGTCAGTGTCACCATATCCCACTAAGCAACTTTTTATTCCATTTTGTTTTCTTATTTATTTGCCACCTATAGGTTAATGAACTGACACTTTATGCTACTGCACATATTACCCTCCTAACTGTTTATATAAGTCTTCCTTCCATGTAGATTGTAAGCTCTATGGGGCAGGGACCTCAATCCTCTTGTTTCAGTAATGGCCTGGCACCAAGGGCAAAATTTTAAGAACTCGAAAAAGGCTGATTTCACCTTTTCGAGTTTACACTGAGTACATTTCAGCAGTTTGTTCGGTAAAAATCGCTCTATATTTTCAATCGATATTTACCGACCAAAACTTTTTGAACAAATGTTTCGTTGAAAAGGTAACCATACTACTAATGTAAAGTATAGCTACCTTTCCATAAAAAAAAAATTGATATAAAAATCTCGATTGAAAAGTTTCATTCGGTATATATCGATCGAAAATATTTTTACCGAACAAACAACTGAATAAGCGATAAATCAGCCTTTCTCGAGTTTATTAAATTTCACCCTAATTAGGGCGAAATTTATTAAAGTCAGAAAAGCCATTTGCACTTTTCCAAATGTAATTGAACTCGGAAGAAGGCTTTGAAGTTTCTCCCGGTAAGAATCCAGAGATTTGACTCGTGCGATACTTGCTGTGAGAAACTTTTTTTATTGGATATATACATGGAAAGGTAGCTATACTGTATGGCTACCTTTCCATAGATACATTTAATTAAATAAGTTTGTCACTGTAAGTATTGCACGATGCAAATCTCACATTAAAGTCGGAAAAGCTGAAAAAGCTTTTTTGAGTTTAATACATTTTGCCCATATAATGATGTATTTTCTTGATTATATGCTTGTAATTTACTTCACGTATTCTTTGTTAAGCACTTCCCCTTGTCTGTATTATAAATGGATTGTTGGATTGTAAAGCGCTGCGTAAGGTAGTGGCGTTTTATAAATAAAAATATACAGGCATAAATACAAATGTATTCTGTGAATATTTTATCTATTTCAATGTCACCTTGTCCCTAATACATGTTGTCACGTAGTCACAGTTGCCATTGTCACTTTTGAATGATTAATTGCCTTACGCAACACCGGAGCCCTGTCATCAACCCCCCAATTCACTGGCCTTAAGTGGCGAAGTCAAACAGGTGAATTTGGAACAGATCACCTAATCACATTCGCACCTTCACACCACTCCTCCACTTAGTCAATAGTAGAATTACCTGTGCGCACACATGAAAAATGATGCAAAAAGCTCCGTAAGATCATGACTCATAGTTGCCCGAATTGGTCAAGTATTCACCATTTTGCAGAGTTTGTTCAATAAGAGAACATGAGGAAATGGAGAATAGATGCAAATTCACAGCTCTATGCAACTATATGGACTTTAGTCAGCGAGGTCCTAAGTCATTGCATATCAGTACTTGTCCCCTTGACATATTTAGTGGTCTTTTCCCTCTATCTACTTAGTAAATAATATAGAAAGTTAAAAAATAAATTCTTTAGTACAAGTATGAGGCTTAAAGACAGCTTTAGCTTGAGGTTGAAATGAATTTAGGAATCAACTATCCACAGTCCTGGGCAGATAAGAATTTTCTAAAATATGATACGAGCTTTTGAGGTATTACTGAAGTTGGAAGTTTATTATTTAACTATTAGAGGAAGTCAAAAAATTCTTATCCAAACAGTGAATAAAAGCTGAAAATGAGGGTTATTAAAGGGTTTATTCACCTAGTGTAGTGTTACGCCTATTCACATCACTATGATAAAGAAGATGCAAATTCACTTCTCTTTCTGCTTGAAGCAACAGATAGGCTTGCTGAACAAGTGGACAATGTCAGACATGGTCGAATGCGTACTGCAGCATAGTCAGTCAGACAAAAGTGGGATGCAGAGTCTTGCGAATTGATGTGAATTCCCCCAGTGAAGTGCAGTGATGTCATCCTCACCATATCCCACTAACTGTATATAAGTGAATATTCTATCTGTCTCTATGTCACCTTGTCCCTAAGTCATGTTGTCATTTAGTCACAGTCGCCATTGTCACTTTTGAATGAATAGTCGCCTTAAGCAACACCAGAGCCCAGTCATCAACCTCACAATTTGTCACTCTGATTTGGTGAACTCAAACAGATGAATTCAGAGTAGTCGAATTTGCTACTTTGACAGACTCCATTGCATGCTGTATTGTAGAATTACCTGTGCACGTGCACCCAAAGTGATGCAAAGAGCTCCATCAGTTGTAGGCGTCCAAATTAGCAAATTTGTCATATCTCAGAGTCTGTTAAATAAGCGGCCTTGGAGAAGTCATGAAAGGATGCGAATTCGGGCCTTTATGCGACTGTTCGCACTGTAAGAAATAACCCCCTTAATATTTTAAAGCTCTGTTCATTTATTGCTGTTTGATTTTCTAAATAAAAAAAAAAAGAAAATAATTTCTCAGAATTTTAAAATGTCATTTTTTAGGAACAATCCAGTCACCAATGGTTATTTGCAATATAACCACTACTGTTGCACAACGTATTTTTGCAGTATATAGAATTTACATACTTTCAGTGGTTATATATTCACAGGAACTTCCTTAAAGAAGTCCCTCCTCTCTCTCCTACTTCCTGTTCAGCTGATCAGCTTGGAATCTCACATCACTGACTTTGATCCACAGGCTTGATAATTCAAAGGCGGAAAACCAAGGAGCAGTTGGGCGGTACCTCTGTGAGGTTGCACGCCTGCAAGATTCTGATTGGTTACTTTGAATTTTAAAGTCATTCCGCCTATTTCTTTATTTAATGCTCTGAACAAACTGCTGAAGAGGAACAAGGTGATAGACAAGGAGCAGTAAAAATCTGTCTGTAAATTAAAAAAGGATTTCAATAACTAAATATTTTATACTTCAAAATGCATTTGTTTAACACTGTAAAACAGACATATCTTTTGGTGACTAAAGTTGTGAGTTGAGTTGTGTCAAGTAGCAAAATCTGCCTTGCTACCTCTGATCTATCTCTGCTATATTCATAGACTGTGTTCTATAATATTAACTGCAGAGGGTTCAATGAAAGATGTGTGACCTTTATCCCTACAGCTGTTGTTAAAAGTGCTACTTTCAGGACAGAGTGGGTGATGTCATTAAAGAACAACCAGTCTTTGAAGTTGATGCATAAATCATCTGCATTGTCTCTGTGAGAACTAGTGAAGAAATTCCTTGAGGAACATTTTTTCTGAAGTCCCTTTGTACATTTTACAAGACAAATCAATAACATACCACCCACTCCTCAGATAGAACAGCTTCCAAATTTAAGGACACAGTCAAGAATTTGAGCAATAGTGCAAATGTTAGCATCAGTAGATAAAACAGAACATTGCTTATAATATGAAAATAACAAACACTTTAAGAATTCTTATAAATGAAAGTTAAACATAAATATTCAGTCCAAACATTATATTCTAGATTCCAATTCAAGACTAAGGTGAATGCAACATTTTAAGGGCCTCTCTGCTTCAAAAAAAAATACTTTTTGCTCCATAAGATGCACTTTTTCTCCCCAAAAACTGGGTAAAATGCCCATGCGTCTTATGCAATGAATGTTCCTTAGTACTTACCTTCCTCCAAGTCAGTGTATTAGCAAGTCCTGACCGCACATTTCCAATTCAAGCAAGGTAATCTGTGCTCCGCTGGAGCCTTCCACTCCCCTCGGCTATGCTCGACGTGGATTTGGCTGCTGCTAAGTGCAAATGTGCTAATAGTGGCCACATCCATGGCAAATAGAGCTGACAAGAGCCAAAGGGAGTGGAAGGCACCCACCGAGTGCCGATTATCTTGCTTGAATCTTGCTTGACCAGGAGGCTGCTCGCTTGTACACTGCCCGGAGGAAAGTGATAAAGGGAAGGTCGAAACGTAGTGTTTTCATTTTTACTCAATAAATGGTTGTAACACAGCAGCGTTTGCACGGTTTCTTCATTTTTATGTTTGTGAGTATCTTGAATCAGGAACCATCCCTGGAGCAGAGGATGTGATCGGTATCTAAGAATTACCCCTGGTCCCTGTCAAGCGTTAATTCCTCTTATACGTCTGTCAAACATAGATACCGGCATCCTCTCTCCAAGTGCTTCATATGGAGCAGACTTCGGATGTGGATTATCATTTAGGGACTGAGTGCTGTGTTTGCTTTTAAAACATTTAGATTATGTATTTAAAGTCTCCTAAGAAATATTACAATTTAGCTTTCAACATGAGAAATAAGAATAAGAAGGATCATTTCCATTTCAGCACATCTGAAACGCTTCAGGACAACAATTAAATTCAGATATGGCTTTTGTTTGCTGATGAGAATTCTCATTGAATTCATTAGTCATTATGTGTTTTTAAGATACTAGTTTCTGCGCAGTCAGATCAATTAAGTGGAGAAACAAAAGGAGAAAGAAACTGTTAATCTTCCTTTGTTTGGATCTTGGATTCTGTCGCATGTAATACAGACTGACTATAGTGGCTAATGATATGTGCTGTATAAACAAGTGATATACTATATTTTACACAAATTTTGTTTACTCTGTTAATAGACTCTCATCAATTCCTTGATTGGGGGAAATTCTCATTTTTGGAGAATGTCATTATCCTTGGATTTATCTGATTTGGGGTATTTAGGGAAGAAATATGTGAGTGAGGGAAGAATCAGCTGCTGCAGAACTTCTTGAGTCTACTTTTGTCATTCGTGACCTTTTAGGAGAAAACTCATTGTTGTTTTTGAAAACTCTTTATTTTCATTTTTTTTTCTTAAATTCGCTAATTATGCAAGCGAATACTCACAATTTTAGCATTTTTGTAAGGTTACAATTTTGAGTTTCTGTGGTTTTGGTACCAGTTGGCATTTATGAAAGTGTGAATTCACCACACTTCAAGAGTTTGTAGAAAATGTAATTGATTTGGTAAGTAGTACCCAGAAATAGAAAGATAGATGGGTATTCCTGTTCCGTCAAGAATTGGTTTCTGCAGAAAGAATTGTTTATGGTTAGAGCAGTTAAATCATGGGATTCCCTCTACCCGGAGGTTGTCCTGTCATATACAGTTCATTTTTATAAGAAGCGGTTGGGTATACCCTGGCAGTCCACCAAGCAGAAGGATACTAATGGTTATTTTGGTCCATAAGGAAATGCACTTCTTTGGGGAAAACTACAGCGGCTAAGAGAGGAAACTGGACTTCATCTGGATCATACAATAAACCTTGGTAAGCGTAGAAGGGTTGGACCTTATGATTATTACAATTTCAACTTCAGGCTCACTGGCATTAAGTCATCATAACTCATTCTGCCAGCAAACTGCAGAAATAATTTTAATGTAAAGTAGTATTTGTCAGCACTGTCCCTACAGGTGTGTCTCCCTCTAGTGGTAGAAATTCAGTGCACTAAAACAATTGTCTCCCAAGTCATAGAAAAATCACAAATTATATGATAACATAGTCAGTCAATAATCCCACCTGCACAGATTACATTAAGACATCACAAAAAAAATTAATCTAGGGATTAACTTGCTTCTAGTTATACCACGATCCATTACATAGTAACACAGTAATATAGTTTATAAGGATGAAAAAAGACACAAGTCCATTCAGTTCAGCCTATTTTCCTGCAATGTTGATACAGAGAAAGGCAAAAACCCATGAATCAAGAGCCAATTATCCTCAAATTAGGGAAAAAATTCCTTTCCACCTCAAAATATGGCAATCAGAATAATTTCCTGGATCAAGATCCCACCTCCAGTTATCCAGTACCC
>WMED01017668.1:0-12933 GCA_019650415.1 Pipa parva | reverse complement strand
AAAGCAGTACTACACTAAAGTAAAGCCTTACTACACTAATGTAAAGCCGTACTACACTAAAGTAAAGCAGTACTACACTAAAGTAAAGCCGTACTACATTAATGTAAAGCCACACTACATTAATGTAAAGCCGTACTACACTAAAGTAAAGCAGTACTACACTAAAGTAAAGCAGTACTACACTAAAGTATAGCCGTACTACACTAATGTAAAGCCGTACTACACTAATGTAAAGCCGTACTACACTAATGTAAAGCAGTACTACACTAAAGTAAAGCCACACTACATTAATGTAAAGCCGTACTACACTAATGTAAAGCCGTACTACACTAATGTAAAGCCATACTACACTAAAGTAAAGCAGTACTACACTAAAGTAAAGCCTTACTACACTAATGTAAAGCCGTACTACACTAATGTAAAGCCGTACTACACTAATGTAAAGCCGTACTACACTAAAGTAAAGCGATACTACACTAATGTAAAGTATGGTTACACTTTCCATAAATATATTCAATAGAAAAAAGTTTTTCTCTGCAAGTATTGATGGAAACAAATCTCTCAATACTTACTGTGAGAAACTTCCAGGTGTTCGCCTGATTATTAAACTCGGGAAAGCGAAATCGAGCTTTTCCAAGTTTAATAAATTTCGCCCTGGACTTGCTATTGTATAACATGTTTAAAACTTCCAATCAAAGTAATTACAGGACTGCTTTTGAGAAAGTAAAACAAAAAATCATTGAAAACAAAAGAATTTTGTCAGGTCAAGGGAACAATCTACTAGAATATATTCAGAGTTGAAGTGAATTACATTTTGCAAACCTTTCTAGCGTCACTAAATATTTGGTTTTGATGATAGTATCCCTTTAATATATTTCCATTTTGCACATACAGTTATTAGAGCGGATCCGAATGTAAACGCAAGCAAAAAAATCTAGCATTTTGTAAATGAATTTATTGAAATCAGAATTCAGCGAACAGAGATTTATTACATGGATTAAACATAGACATACATAATAACACGCACTGTATACCAAATTCTAAATGGCTGAACCCAGGCTTCTTTAAAATTCATCTATGACATAATTGTGTCTTCCAAACCATTTCCTCCCAGTTCTATTGGCTGGATTGTGTCTGATCCTTTTTTTGTTCTACCCACAATTCACTTTTGCATATCCATTTTGTTTTCCAATTTCAGAAAAGGCTGGATGCTAGTAGTTCTGTCATGTACCTGAGAATATTTGAGGTAATTTTTTTTTTTTGCTCATCTGAAAATGTTGATTTTTTTCCCATCTTTGTTTCATAAAATCACAGCTTATTTTAGCATCATTTTAATTAATTTTTTTTTTTTTAGTTGTGACAAGGTTCTTGACTCAATGGAAAATCTCATTTTATTTTTCCCGCAGAATTTTGTTGCATTCGACGGAATTAACTGAATTGAATTTGATTGTCAGAAAAATGGCAATAATTGTTCAGATTACTAGAAAAAAGTAAAGAGTTAAGCGGTATTGTATAATGCGCATTATTACATGGGAAGTAAAGTCATGTAATACTTTGGTTATTTAAATGTTTTCTTAGAACCTTTTACGCCTTTTTCTTGGGAAACTAGAACCAACTGTAGAGTTTCAGTGCAGGTTAAATAATGTTACAAATTTTTCAATCTGCTTTGAGAAATGAATGCAAATTGTCCTGCTTTGAACCAAATGTCTTTAATGCTGTATGTCAAAAAATACAATGTTAATACTAAGAGGTAATGAAAAACAGAGATTCTATTGAGCTTCCATGGTCATCACATGACCGGAGAACTATTAGGGAATTATGGAGCTACTAGAATGTAATATACACACTAAGCGATGTATATATTCAGCTAAATAAATATAAAATCAGTCACTTAGTAAGGAATAGACGGGGTGTATAAAATGTTGTTGCTTTGCATACATAAGAGGTAATACTTTATGTTTTCAAAAATGATTAATCTTTCACATAAGTGATAAATTTAACTTGACCTTTTTGCATTTATTTAATATTAAATTGATAAACATAATTGTAGAAGTTCCATGATTTTTAGTTAAAAGAAACTGGTTTTGTAGATGACAGTGCAGTAATCATGGGGTTTATTTTAACAGGGTTGTTCTACTTTTTTTTAGTATTTTGTAGATAATGGTATCGTACAAAAGTTTGCAATTGTTTTTCATTCTTTTATTTCCTGCAGTTTTTGACTCAATTCAATTTTTTTGTTCATTTTTTTACATTTAAATGTCTTCTGGTTGCTAGGTTAATTTAATTTAGCAACCAGCTGCTGAGGTACATGCATATTGGAAGAGTGGTAACAGGAAAAAAACAACCCCACTCATAGTAAGGCCGTCACTGATTTAAACCTAGTGTTGTTCTGTATAAAGTGTGTATTATCAAAGACAAAGCAAATAAACCAGCTGCTATTTTGAAAGTTTTTAAGAGCCTTTGGTGGCAAATTAATGAAAACTAATATTCCATTTTTCTCCAGTTGCCTATATGTCTTGAAGACAAGGCTAAGAAGGAGATAAAGATTAATGAAAATGTGCTTAGTGGCAGTTGATCTGCTTAAGACTAGCAGTACCCAACAGCAATGATTAAAAACCCATCTCCTAACGTTGATGAAAACCGCCCTGCTGATAATACTTTCTGTTTAATAGCTTCCTTATAGAGCCTTCTCAAAGCAAATCAAATGTAGAAAACATTGCACTGTAGATGATACTTGGATTATATGGGTCAATTATATACTTAATCTGTCTACTGGGGATTAAGCAGCTATAGATTGACTCTGTGTATTTGGCTTGTCCTTGGCAGTTATCAGATCATCAAGGTTGCCCTTACTGTAAAGTCGAATAAGAACTTAATCATCTAGTGATATGGTCCGGATGGTAATGAAGGATTGGGCACCAGCTGTGCTGTTGATTTTTGAAGGAGTAATCAGTGATCATTTGACTGTCTCACCCAGATTTAACTCTGTTGATGCATAAAATGATTCTTGCTGAGTTTTTTTAGTCGCTTAGAGCATTAACCTATCAAATGTCTGCATTTTGCAATGTTGGATAAGGCTAACTGCTGACAAAATGCTATGTGTTACTGGACTTGAACTAACATTGCCATTGTTATTTTAAGACTCCCTCTAATGATTCGTTATCTACGTCTCTTGATGCCATGAATTATATTTCTAGAAGTAGTCATCTTTGTAACATTTAGTAAAATTTATTTTCAGCCAGTCAAGGATAGACCACCAAGATTCAAGTTTAGGGTTACAATTCATTGGGTAAATGGCAGTGCTTAATTTAAATAAAAATGCAGTCAATGTACAAGCCCATGTGCTGGATGCGTTACTGTTGCAGCCATTTTCTGCTTAATTTTCATTGTGATTTTTCATTTCCCTGTACTTTTTTAGATTACCTTGATTTATTAAGGATTGATAAAATAAATCAATTTCCTCATCAAAATAAATAGTTATTGATAAATATCAGTCAGTTGACAGGGTTAAACTTTGCAGTGTTTTTCTATTAAGGACATCTTCCATTACAGATTTATAGTGATATACCTTTTTCAAATGCAAATTTTGCCTCAATGCCAGGAATATTCCATAGGGAATAATACGTTTTGGCCAGCCTAGAGCAGGCGTACACTTCTATAGTTGATCAAATACATTTTGAACAGATTTGTAAATAAGTCAAAATGGGGATATTATTAAAAATAGGCTTTATCTCCAGCGTTGACAAGTCAAAACATTATTCAACTTTAGTAAATATCCTGCTTTAGTGAGAGGAAAATAGAATCGAGTGTCTGAAAAGCTGGTATTTACTAGAGCTGGTTGTGGTAGTGCAGGTTTTCAAAAATTAAGCAAAAATTTCCCTTGGAATTCTTTTTCATTGTATAAACATTTACAAACATTTCTATAATACATTTTAATAAAACCTGCCGTGATTGTTCAAAACCACCAAATCTTATTCTATTCTCTTTTTTTTTTCATTTGTTCCGTTAAACCTAGAGAGATTTAATACATTCTCTAGTCGTAGCTCATTCGAGGGATTGGGAGTTTTACAGAAAAGGCTTTAGGAGCAGTGATAGAAATTTGCTGAAGACTGTTAATTTGTTTTGTATCCTTTGTTAGGAAGATTGTTTCCTAATCATTCCAAGAAGCCAAACTTGATTGCTCTGAAAATGCTAAGGTCACCTCAGCCTCACTCTACTGATCTCTATGGGATTCACGCTCCACTTATTGCTGTTTTTTTTAACGCTTTAATTTACCTTACATTTAACACCAGTGGTTGATAGGATGGCAGGGATGGGAATTTTACAGAAAATCAGGATATATTTTGATGTTAAGGGCTAGATCATACTTTTCATAGCTGTGTCTTTAAGAACTTTAATTAAGCCTGTTATTTTTATTTTGTTATGTATACTTTGTTTTGTGTGTGTATAAATATATATATATATATATATTGCTTGTAACCTGATGAAGGGAGGACAGACCTCTTGAAAGCTCGTCTAACTAAACTGACTGTTAGTCCAATAAAAAAGGTATCACCGAGTATCACAATATTCATCATTTTTTGCATTTGTGAACACTAACACGACCACTTTATCTTAACATATATATATACATACACAGTATACACAGGAAGTGCATACAACTTTCTGTTAATTAGATTTAGCTTAGTTAGAATTAGATTTAATTAAAGCAACCATCACTCCACTTTCCTTTTTAAAAACTTCAGTTTGTAACATGTTGTGGTCTCATCTTATCCAAGCCACTTCTCTTAACTGCCTCTGCATCCTACAAACTGCCACTGATTAAATATATCACAGGGGATCATGGAATTTGTGGTCATGCACGTTACAAAACATTATTGATTATCCGTTCAGTCGCAGACGACTATTGGTCACTTTATGGTTCATCGTTCTCCACGCCTTTCTGTCTTTTACTACTTCCTTCAAAATAAAAAAAAATTATTAATGTGCTGCAAACAAAATTCTAAAATATAGTATCACTGCAACACCTAAGTTTTAGAATTAAAACTTAAAAATAACTAAGTTTTAACAAATAAACTTACAAATAATAATTTATCACCGACTGGTTCTTCTGCACTAATGCCCTCTTGTGGGTGATGTGGCATCTTGGAAATTGTAAACTTTCTGAACAAGCTACAGTGGCACAAGCAAGAGCTGAATCAAGGAAGTTTCTGTAGTTTATAAGAATGTTAACAGTCACCACGGAGTTCCCTGGATAACTCAGCCTGTGGCCATGTGTATTGTAAAGGATAATATACCCCCTTCTGTAGTTTATAAGGATATTAACAGTCACCTCAGAGTTCCCTGTATAACTCGGCCTGTGGCCATGTGTATTATAATGGATAATGTTCCCCCTTCTGTAGTTTATAAGGATATTATAGTCACCTCGGAGTTCCCTGTATAACTCGGCCTGTGGCCATGTGTATTATAAAGGATAATGTTCCCCCCACACACACACATATAGATCTACAGTATATAAAATCTCATATTAATGGAGCAAATGCATGACTTATAAAAATGTTTAAAGGCTAATAAGATTATAACTATTATTATATTATTATTATTATAAGTCATGCATTTGCTCCACTAATACGAGAGACAGATTGTATATAATGCTGCATATCCCTGTAATTAATCTGTTTGGTTATTAGGATTGTTCTCCCCCCAGCCTTGACAGAACTAGATTGATCCATTGATGCAAAGGAAAAACATTTTGAGATTTTCTAGATCCATAACTGGATTATAAAGCATTTTCTTGAGAGCTTTTTATTGTACAAGCAATCCGTGTAAAGGACCTCAACTGCCTCTCCACAAAGCATAGCAGCATAGCATGTAATATAATATTTATCCGGTAGCTTGTTGGGTCCTCTACACTAGCAGTTAGACTAACAATGAGGGGAATTAAATCAAATTGTTGACATTTTAAATCATGCCTATTTGGAGCACATTAAAGTCTACTTTGTGGTATAAAACTGAAGGTTAGGTTGTATTTATAACTTGCTACATTACCCACTGTTCACTATGCTACTTAATACTCACCAGGCATTACCTTAAGGTACTGGTCCCCCTAATAGATGGGGTGGATGGAAAACATGTACATTTTTTGTCATAAATGACAGTATAACCATCATAGCAAACAAACCTAAAAGCCGCTCAAATCCCTTTAAAGCATGCAGCCTTTGATAAGCAAACTGTGTTAATTCGGGTGCTCAGGAGTATGTTTAGGACCCAATGGTAAATTCAAAATTCTCCAAGTACTCCGGCACACCAGCAGTATAAAAATATTCAATTTATTGGAGTAATCTTAAAAGCAGGTACAAAAAAGTAAATTAAAATTAAAAAAATGTGGCACCTCTTACGCGTTTCGCGCTGTGCAGTTAATCATAGTATGCTGTGCCATCAGTAGACCAAACATTTATACATATTTGCTCAAGACAGCATTACCTCCACCTGGAAAAGCCACTCCCAGTATAACCATCATATCAACAGTAATACAGTATTTTTACTTTTGGTTTAATCATTAATACTATGCATCATATACAGTAGTTTAAGCTTTAACTAAGAGCAGTAAATTCTACCATCCATCTCAAGGGAGCAACCCTATCTAATTAGCTGCCATACTGCCCTGATTGTTCTTTGGTGCATCCATGTGTGCCATAGAAAACAGGGACTCCAAGCATCTTACATATACATATAGGGACAGGTTCATACTCGTGATCACATGAGGCCATTCTAGTATGTTTATAGGAGAATCCAACTCCAGTCCAAAACTCTTCCTCTTCCAGACATAGTTTATGTTTTCCTAGCTGTAAATCTTCCTTAACTGAGAGGGTTTGTCATATAATACAGTAAACAAATAGGGTATACCATGACATAACACTCTAGTAGAATCAAAAATGACCTATAACTTCACACTAGTACCCCTCACTTTATAATGAGTCCAGCAAAGGTCTACCCACTCCTCTGAGCCCGGTTTGGTCTCTCATCTAAGTCCCTGTTTGCTAACTACTCATCTTGCACGATCTCCTTATTTCTGTTTTAAAGTTTAACTTAACCTCTTTTTAATCTTTCATAGGCACTATTTCAGATCTTTCCAATAGTCTCATCTCATTGTTTACTCTCTAACTCCCCCTTTTTTTTTTAAATCAACTCTTTTCCTGAGTTTAAATCCCCTCTATGAAACACTCTTTAATCTCTTGGGTATTGTGCTTTTGTTTGGAGGAATCTCTCCTTCTCCCTCCAATTAGTACAAGAATAATAACAGGCAACTATGCCAGAACATTTAACTATTTACAGTATACGATGTTTGATCTTATTTATTCTTCCTCAGCTAGGCCTTGATTTTTTAATCAATACATCGTGTATTATTTTTCTTTTCTTCTTCTTGATTTGCTACCAGGTCTAAAACATTCTTTATTGAAATCTTATATATTTTTAAAGCAGTCAGTTTGCAACTTTCCTGAAACGTTTTCACTGTTATCATGGTGGAATTCATTTAATTTTGCCTGAGCAGAGAAAGCAGTATAATATCCAGATTTTCTAATAAATAGAAATAATCCAGAATTATGGCTCAGTGGTTGACTGCTGGGTCCTAGCTTCAGTTCTACCCTCGGCGTAACCTGCATGGAGTCTATATCTGATTTTAAAGGGGAGATATTTTCTTAAACCTAGTAGTTTCTTGTCAGTAATGTCATTGTAAGGACATTACAGCCAGCCTGTTTAGCACTAAAATGTTTACAAAAATCTCAATTTTTCTCATTGTAAAAATGGCTGTTCCATAAAAACATTTTGATTGATTTTTTATTTCAATGTTTTTTATTGTTTTTATTGGAAAAGTACTTATGTAACGTATGGATACTTTTCCTTAAAAAAAAAAAAAAGATGAAAACAATTTGATTAAAATGTTTTGATCGAAATGTTTCATTTTTACAATAAGAAAAATCGAGGTCAAAAATGACCTTTTCAATTTTTGTAAATTTTTCTTGTAAGGGGGACTATTTACAAAGCCAATTTTGAAATTTTCTATTTCTTTTCCCCGGCTCAGCACTTTTCCATGTTGTATTTTAATCCTCTGGACTTTTCAAAATTCCACCTGATTTATATAGGATAGAAAAGAAAAAAGTCGATACTGGTAATGATTCATATTGATAAGTATCAGTCTGAAACTGGCACTGTTTGTAGTGTTTTCCTGTTAAATTCCCTCTTCCACTACTGATCACTATCAACGTTCTTTTTCAGCGGGAAATACTTTTCAGCTGTTGCTAATTGACAGGACTATTTCCATAGGGAATAAACCAGTTGACTTTTACAAATATTCCCCTTAGCCTAAAATGAATGACAGCTGGTTGAACTCAACTACACATATGTAGACATACGTAGAAACATGTTTACAGATCAACAGAACTGGAAATTTAATAGGAATATAGCACAAGAAACCACACACATTCACATGAAGTACATTTTAATAGGGTGGGTCTTAAAGCTTAGAATCAATTCATATTCTACTTCTTCTATCCTTGACCAAAATCACTTTAGTTCACTTTGCCAAAGGAATATTTTAAATAAATACAAATATACAGTAGGTGAAAATACAGGTGGATTAAGAGGTCTTCCAAGGTGGATGGAATAGAGTCATGTTAGTTGTTTCTCAATATAAAGGTTTAGAAGAAACCTTCACAATACTTACAAAATTTAATCTCCAAAACATTTTTACATTTTAGTTATTTTGATCAAAAGATGGAAATAGACTAAAATGGCTGGTCAAAGGCATTAAGGCACGATGAGCGCCTTATACCCACGAATAACGGCCAAAATTTACATTTGTCTGAGACAGAAAATCTTTTTTTTTAAACAGATGCTTAGAAATAACCCTGAATCAGTGTTGCATACTTTGATTGCATTTTTAAAAAAATATTAAAATGACTTTGGTCGCATAACCCTAATACATTGATCTGTGGCCTTAGAGATGTCTAGCCTTGGTCATCTTATTTTAGATGATGGAGAGGGGATAGATGTTTTAGATATTGATTGGTCTTCACATGGAAGGATTTTCAGTTGATGGAAAAATAAAAAGCCCTAAGTAAAATAAGTTACTAGAATTTCTTGTGAGGTTTTAGTTCTGATTAGTTTGGGAATGTTGCATATCTTTCATAAGTATGATACAGGTGTCTGTTCTGCCTGTTAGTTGCTGCCATCACTTAAACTAGCAACAAGAAATTGGATAAAAACTGAATTATTTTTTTCAGTACATGCTTTCTCCTGTTTCTCTTACATACTATTTCTGTTTCAGTTTGAAACCAATATCAATCAAATAATATCTACAACATATTGAAATTGACATTTAATTTGAATATCCTCTTTATATTAAAATACTCTCCCAGCATCTGCATAGTATATTCATTGTCACTTTTTAATAAATAGCCACAGCCACCTTACACAACGCCAGAGCCCTGCCATGAACTCCCCCTTCTCCAATTCACCACTGAAGTTGTGAAGTCAAAGAGGTGAAATCCGAGCAGGTCACCTAGACATATTCACAACTTCATACCAGTCCTCTGCATAGTCAGTAGTAGAAATACCTGTGCAGACACATGCAAAGTGATGCCATGAGCTCCATTAATTTGCAACCGTTGTAGATAAAAAATATTATTAAATACAGCAGACAACTCAATCCTTCAAGTTGAAATACTCACACACCCAATAGTGTCGCTGTGTGCTCCAGGGAAATGGAAAGACTCCAACATCTACCAAAACCAAGCAAAGAAAATCTCCCGGCACTTCAGCTGTTTAAAAACCACATATATTGCTTCATTAAAAGGACTCTATATCCATCATTATAAAAACATACAACATGCGTTTCACAGCTAAAGCCATAGTCTAAGTGCTTTAGGCGTGAAATGCATAAGTGTTGTATGCTTTCATAATGATGGATATGGAACCATTGTAGATACCCAAATTGGCCACATATTAACCACTTCAGAGAGTTTGCTCAATAAGGGAACATGGGAAATTGGCGAATAGTTGTGAATTTGTATCTCTACATGACTATTAGGACTTTAGTTAATAAGGCTCTCTATATATATGCCTTGTGCTTGCATAAGTTTCCTCTGGGTCCTTAATTTTCCTCCCACAAATCAAACACCTACTGATAAATTATAAAGTTGGACAAAATTGGCCACATGGACTAAAATGAATGAATAAAAAATAAATAAAAATAAAGATTAAAAAAAGCACTGTTTACTTTTGTAAGCACTATATAAATAGCGTAAAGATAATGTAATATTCACGTACATTAGAATATTTTCTGTTGTACAAACCCAATTTTTTTATTTTAAGGTATTGTTTTGAAAAAGAAATGTAATTTTGGACGTTGGTTCATTTGGCAGCAACTATCTTAGAACCCAGCTAGAAAAAATTCAAAATATCCAGTTGTTAAAAGAAAAATAATGATAAAAATGGCCACATTCAGGTTGGATGGTCGCCCTTGTGATGACTCCGTTTAATAAAAACCAATAACACAACAGCGTCAAATAAAGCCGCGGTTTGATTTTACCACTTTAAATCTTGTTTCCAATGTTATTTGGACCAAAGTAGGTACATATTGAAGATTATTTTATTTTTCCCTTTAATTAAAAGAGGACAGCTTAATACAGTAATACATGTTTTTAAATATATTGACATAATTAGCAGTTTTAGTGAAAAAAGATGTGTTGCCTTGCACTGTTTGTGGGAAAAAAATAAACATATTGGCCAAATCGAAGCGACAACGTCATCTGCTTCTATCAAGACTGCGTCCCATAACATGTTATTCCTTAGGAAAAAAGAGGGATATGGTGGCATTTGCTTGATTAACTTGCTTGACAAAAAGTGACAGCTGCTCACGATCTATGCAGATAAGCTGAACAGTGCAGTTCCGCCTTTGTACATCTGTCAGCAAAAAAGAAATAATACAAAGTGCAAAGAGACAAATTAGTCCCAAAAGGCACTCCATTCAACTTGGTAGGTTTGCTCTATTCAAGCGCACACTGAGAATCTCAAGTAGTAGGTGGATTATTCCATTTCATTCAGTCTTTAGAATAAACTTACAAGTGTTTAATTTATTTTATTATTTTTTTTTGTTAAAGGGGGGGGGATAAAAGAGACCCTTTTTTTTTTTTGAAGTATTAATTGTAAGACTAGCTGATCATCGTACACAATATTAACTCATTACCGATTCACTATTTAACTCCTTTTGGTATTTAAATGTTGGCAAAGCAACAGGTTTTTCAATAAGAGAAAAAGTGAACCAATTTTCAGGTTGTTGTTTTCTCTCTTTTTATTGATATTTATGATCGGGTGTAAGCGGAATTGTAAACATAATGATTTTTTTTTTTAGCCAAAATGAAATGAAAATAAGAGTTGATTTTTTTTCTTTCTCTGTCTTTTTGACACATTTACGTGTTGTGGGAAATTGGAAAAAAAAATATGTTAGGTACAACTTGCTCATGGAATGAAAACTAAACTCCTGTTTTGGAGGTTGATATATAGAACTACATTTCACTAGTTCCCTTAAAAAGCCAGTTATTTATTTAAATAGTTAATGTAGTAAGCAATGTTTAAGAGATTAACCATTCACGACTGTCCCTGCTATTTATAGAGCTTTGCAATTTGATTTTCTTACACAATCACACACAAAGTAGAAGGAATTTAGTTAAGACTCCGATTAATCTGGAAGAAACCCACTCTAGCTCTAGAAGAATGTGGAAACAGTCATATGATGTGGATCAGTATGGAATTGTATGTCTTTTTGAAGAAGTTTTATTTATTTTTGTAATGGTTTTGAGTGAATTCATCTCATTTGTTTGTGCACTTGGCTATAATAACTGGTGGGTGGAGTGATATACTTTGTCATTGTTTTAGGTGTTTGTCAGTAAAGCCACATTTCAGACAAGACAGTTTAGCACAGCAGATCTCAACCTGAGGGTCGCGACCCCAGCAGGGGTCGTACGACCATCCCACGGGGGTCGAGAACCGCTGCAGCCCCCAGAAGCGCCCGTAGGACCCTTTTTTATAAGGGTTCCTGTGGGGTGTCGTCGGGCCAAAACGTCACCACGTGATGCGCGTACGTGATGACGTTTCGCCCGAGCGTCACCATGTGACGCGCGTACGTGATGACATTCTGGCCGAACGCCATCACGCTATGCGCAGTGACGTCAGCGTCGGGGGTCGTGGCCAGAAAAAAGTTGAGAACTGCTGGTTTAGCATATAGTCTAATGCATAAGACATACAATAAAAAATATAAATGGCGAATAAAAATGATATTCTTAATCTTCCTGCTGTAGCAACCTAGCGTAATAATGATAAATTATCTTACTCTCTGAGCTCTTATATTCACACAAATATTTGTTTTGAGGAGAAACTCACTACTTTTTATCAGGACTTATTACTTATTGACCCCAGTGTTTAGGATGTTTCAACACTGAGAATCACCAAGTTTTGTCACCCAAAATGCAACAGTGGGACCCCTATACAGACTGCATGAGACTAGGGGCATATTTACTAAAGTTGAAAACCTTATTGCCGTTTTCTACAGTTAATGCCATTATTTTGGCAAATTTGGATCATTTCACTGTTAGCTATTTATTACACTATGATATTTATGCTATTGTGAGCTACGCGGTAAATTTATTGATATTTCTTAACACTTTATAGCATTGATGGATTTAACTGTAAATATAAATGTAAAAGTTAACTTTAATAGCGATATCTGCATGTACATTGATAGTAGATATGGCCGAAGCGATTCGTCTGAAGTGGAATTCGTTCCGAATTTCACTAAAACTTCGATTTGTGACGAATCTGAAGTTTATGCTAATTCAGTGAACCGAAGTGCGTTTTTTTTTTTTTTAAATGGCC
>WMED01017667.1:0-12265 GCA_019650415.1 Pipa parva | reverse complement strand
ACTCTTCCCCAGCTTGCTGGAGGGGAGGTTCCACCCAGTGAGACATATTACTTTATATTAAAGGGTACTTGGAGGGTAGGAGACCTCTAGGTGTGCCCTAGGGAAAAAGCTGTCCTGCAGAGCTATTGTTATAGCTGTGGTACTGAGAGAGTGAAGACATTCCTTGGGTAAACAGCCCTAGGGGGGATGTTACAGGAAGGAGTCCTGTGGAAGAAGACTGACCCTAGCTTAGAGGTAAGCATAGGGTTAGTTCCTTTTATAGGGTGCAGTAGTGTGTGCCAGTGTAGATGCTAGGAGAACCACAGCCCAAAGTCACAACAGCAGTAAGTGAAGGGGTAGCCCCCAGAGAGTGAGGTGGATATCCTGCTCTCAGTCAGGGTCCTGAGGTCAGGGGTAAGACTTCCCTATTCCCTGTGGCACTGCTGGTTTCTATGCTGTGCAGCTGTGGTAATGTTGAAAGAGACTAAAGGCTGCTGCTGAATAAAGACTGCTGTTTCCAGTACCACATGCTGCTAACAGGTGACCAGAGTATTGGTACTGATGTTGTGAGTAAAACAACTGTTTATTCTTGTAAGATGTGATTTTTCTCTACATTAAATGTTACATGAATTGTGCTTAAAGGAAAACTGCTGCTTAAATGTTGCTTGGGCGTTAAAGGGGTGGTTGTTGCTATACTAAAATATGCTACCTGTTCCCCAATCATTTGACTAGTTCCCCAATAATATATAATCTTTCTCCACATCTGAAGAATGCAGACTACCATTGTTAGTTGATATCACAAAAACCGATGAAGACGACTGTGCTAAAGCAGCTGAACAATGGCTAAAATATTTTACCTAATTTGGCAATCTGACTCAGTGTATAAAGCTTTTCCAAGATTCATATCGTTATTTTGAACGGCTTTGGGGTTATTTCAAGTTAAAATACACTTTGTTTTCAGTAAACATTGCTATCAGTTTCCAGGTCTTGTTAAAACATGCACCCAGCTTAACAGCAAAACTTGCAAAAGAGAATGCAGTTGTATCTCAAGTTCCAGGACACACAACTGAGATTTTAAGGCATTGTCATTCAATTAAGCACTTACTACTATTGCTGCTGCTATGATGAACAGTGGTTAGTCTTTTTTGCTTCTTTATTGGTGTAATTAGTCAATTCAAAGATCCCCCTGAAGTAAGGCTTTATCAACCAGGCATTCCAATCACTTTAATGAACTTACCATACTATTTGTAAATATTGATGGGAAACTTTAATGGCCAACTGTAAATAGATTTCAGGCTCTTGGGACACAGATTTCTTGGTCGAGCAAAGTTTTATAAATGAAAGCAGGCACCTCCTAGTTTTATATTTAATGTTTGCACATCATTGTAACGGCTAGGTATGTTTATAGAAAGGGGTTGGTATAATGTAGCATTTTATACTTAACTGTGCCAGAAGAGGATTCTAAAATAGAGGAAGTGGCTATAAATAAATGTCATACAGTAATAGATAACACACATTTGAACACAGTAGATGCTTGAGCATATTGGGGAAATTGAACAAAATGACATTAAAGAGACAGTTATGTATTTAAAAATTACAGCAATTCACATTTGTGTCCCTTTTTCCAGTTTTTTAGAATGCCTGTTTTTTTGCATTTTCCTTCTTATATCTGTAACTGGGAACACGTTTAGCATCTTACACAGTACTAGTTATGCAAGGCATACAATGACTAGATATACTGTGATGTCACAGAGAAGGCAACACAGGGGTGCAACTACAGGATGTGCATAGCTGGTGCCCCTGTACCTTACAGTACAGAACAAACAAAAACGATACCACTTCAAAACCAGCAAATATGCAGAAAACAAAAGATATCACTAATCAGAATAAATGGTATTGAGAAAATACTTTAGTACCAGGTATGTTTATTTTAGCATGAAGGAAAAGGGGCCCAGACGCAAAATGTGTACTGGCACCCACTTGTTCCTAGTGCATTGATCAAGATTAAAGGCTGGAGCTACAACTGCATTTGGGATTGCTTCTTTCTACCCAGCATATGAATAACTACAGGATTGGACTCTGATTAAGAGGGAGAATATTTATTGAATCACTCATATATGCACATGTGTAGCGATCTTTTATTGGAACTCTAATGCACTGTTTCCTCTATGAGATGCCAGGGGGCCCAAAGTGCTGAATGCATTTTTAATTCAACAAAATAGGACAGTGCTGAAGTGAGGTCAACCCCTGACATTTTTACATCAAAACAATGGCAGCAGGTGGCCAGGGAAAGTAAAGCATTTGTAATTGCTGGTGTGGCCACAGCTTTAACAGAATGTACACATTCAATCCTGAATCAGATTGCAGAATATATCCGAGTAAGGAATGAGCAGGCTGTGCAAGCAACAGTCTACAAAGAAAAATGCTGTGTTCTAGTTACAGTGCATAAATCCCTTCCCTTATTGCTTGTGTTCTGTGCATTGTTCTAGTTACCTTTAAGATTTCATTCATACTACTATTTGTGGGGTGATATAGAAATTCAGTAAGAGACTGCTTGCCTGCAACTGCACCCCATTGATTTATACTGAAACATCACTTGCAGGATGTGCTTTCAGATTTTAAAGAAATGCGTTTTTCATGCAAATTAAAATAGTCCTTCTCAGTCAGAATCACATTAGTGTCAAATAGGCTTGATCCATAAAGTACTAATACAAGCTGCTTACAAACTTGAAAAGAATTAATTGACCAGAATAAAGTAACTTTCCCCAGAAATCTCTTAGGGCCTTATTGACTAAAGGATGACTAGTTGCTTATAGCTCTGAATTCGTATCTGATTGCCACTTCCCCATGTTCGCTTCTTGAAAAAGTTACGTGATGTGGTGAATACGCATCTAATTCAGGCGACTATGATCAAGAACCTATGGAACACTCTGCATCACTTAGTGTGCGTGTACACAGATACTTCGACTATTTGACAAGGCGTAGTGCTCCAAATTCACCTGTTTAACTTCTAAACATAAGAGTGGCGAATTGGGAGGTTGATGGCAGGACTTCTGGTGTAGCATAAGGCGACTATATTCATTCAAAGTAACAATGGTGACAGAGACTAAATTAGTCTACTTCTAAACATGAACTAGAGGCAAGGTGACATAGAAATAAATGTATTATTCACTTATATACAGTTAGTGGGATATGCTGACATCTCTGCACTTCACTGGAAGAATTCACATGAATTTGCATCCTACTTCTATTCAACTGATTTCGCCACACTACGCATACGACTGCATCCGTAGCCTGCTTGAAAAATCTAACCACAGATAAGAAGTGAATTTGTGACTAATTTGGCGATGTGACTCAAATTGTAGTGAAGTGAATTTGACAGGCTAATTCATCCTTTAGTCCAGTGGTGTCCAACCTACGGCCTACTGCTTGAGGAGAGGGGGATGGACTAAGATAGCCCCTCCCCCTTCTTCAGAGGGTAGGGACTAAGAAGGAGAGGGCAGCATGTGGGAAGGGAGTTGTGGGGGAAGTACATTGTGGGAAGGGGGTTGTGCCATGAGTAAGAGCAAGTAAGCGTGAAACGTGTAGGCATACTGTTTTTAACTACCCATGAGGTTACAATAAAGGTGTATTTTTAACTTACTACTGGAGTGCCGGAGACCCATTTCTTACTGAAAGTGTGAAAAGGGGGTTGTGGGGGAAACACAGAGTGAGAGGGGTGTTGTGGGTGCAGCACAGTATGGTGGTGTTGTGGGGCAAGTAGTCAAGGGGAAAGGAAGGGAGGAAAGCAGCATAGAGGGGGCAGCAGGGGATGAAAAGCAGCAGGGAGGGGGACAGTAGGGGAAGGAAAGCAGCAGGGAGGGGAAAAGGGAAAACTACCTTTAAGAATTTTTTCTTTGGGGGCACATTCTAATGAAATGGCTTGTGCATGCCTATGGGGATTATACAGGGCTGAGGGAGAGCGCTTGAGGATGACATCCTACTAGAAGCGCTGAGGAGTAAAACGCCTGCACTCTGCTGGTACTTCTATGCAGAGGTGATGATGATCTGATTCTAATCCCCTGAGCTCCCAGACAGAGCAGCGCACAGAGGATAAGAATCAGATCATCAGGCCACCACTGCATAGAAGCACTACTAGCCTACTAAGCGGTGCAGCAGGCTGAGAGTGGGAATATGCAGGTGTGTCAGTCATCAAGGACTGGGGGGGGGGCACCATTTCATTATTCCGCCTAGGGAGCAAAATAACCTTGGCCCGGCCTACATCGGTGAGCTGGGGTCAGCAATTGTGTCAGCAATTGGCTTAGTATAAAGAAGTTTTATATGTATGTGTATAGTTATATCAGAACTATAGAGCCCCTTTAAAGATGACATTTTTACAAGTCCTATGTTTGATTATCTGTCATATTAATTCAAATGTGACTTCTCATTTTTGCCGTTACTGGCTCTTTCAGGCTATGGCCAAATTAGTTACCCTGTAGCTGTTTTGAAAAAAAGAAAATCCATATTCCCTATAGGATAAATCAAACAGGCTACTCTGTTTTGCCTCATAGACAAAATTGAGTTTAATTACAATTAGCTCAGTTACAAAAGTAGCCATCATGTCCCCGGGCTATTAGGAGGAAATCTACAAATCTCAATTCAACCTATTCTCTGCGATCCTTTTTGCCATGTTATCACAATTTTTTCCTTTTCACCATATTTTCAATTTCACTCTTATTTATATAATGAATCAAATTTATCGATATCGAATAAGATCAATAACGATAAATATCGATGCGTTAATACCACTACATTTTACATTACTTTCAAAGGAACTCCTTTTCCATCAATGTCTGTTTTGCTGATCTTTTCGATGGGGACTTAGAAAAATTTTTCTAAACTATCTCCATAGGGAATAATGTTTTTTTGCCACCCTAAACCAGGCGAACACATTTCAACAATAAAAAGGATCAGAATGGGTTTAATAAATATCGATATCAGAGATAACAATATTTTCAACCTAATCTAAAGGGTATGTAAACCCTGTTTATAAAGAGAGCCCCATTTACCTATTGTCAAATAATAAATCTATTAAGAAACTCCTGACTCACCTCTTAACTCAGCAGGGCTCAATATTCCACTGCAACTGCACTGTCTTTGTGAATCAGTACCGTGTATGGGAAGTGTAAGCCTATAGCCAAGCCCCTTCCTCTCCCTGCCTCTCCACAGCCAACCGCACAGGCAGTCGGAAGGGTCTTATCTGTACATACTCAAGGATAAAAACAGGCTTTTTAGATAAGGAGAGGGGAAGGGGGGTTACTGGCTCTCTGTATATTGAGTGATGTCACTTGGGGGTGGGACTTATCAGCACTGCACAGGAAGAGTTTGTGCACAGAATGGGAGGGGAGCAGGGCTGTTTAAACAAGAGACAAGTAATACTGATCCCAAAATTGTATTTACACTTTAATTTTTAAATTGACTTTCTATATGTATACATGTCAGTTATAAATGTTTTTATCCAAATTTTTCATACCCTTTTAGGTATATCGATATACCAGGAGTAACTTTTGATTTTTATAAACATCCCCCTTAGAGTGTTAATGCAGTAGAAAAGTCTAGTTAGTTTAAGACCAGTGTCACACCAAGCAGTTGAGAAATGCCCTTAATCAGCCTGCCCCAGAAGCCTGCCTTACTTGATCCATTGCAGTTGACTACTTCCTGTGTAACAAGCCTCAGTCTCAGGAAGCAATCACAAGAAAGAATAGCTTATCATAGCTAAACTCGTTCGGGAACTACAGCCATGTATGACACAAGGTAACATCTATCTCTTTATAATATATGCTTATATCACCCATATCTGTGACTGCCTTAGACAAGAGTATTCTATAGTTTACATAGGGTATTTGGATTTCCCCTTCATTTATTATTTCCAAAATTGAAAATCATCTCGTTAGAATATATGAAAAATCCCCATGCGTGTGTACTCATGGCCCTGGAATTAGATAAAATATTGAAGGCTGAACTCCAAGATGGCTGTAATATATTACTGGATGGCATAATAAATTAGATTAGTCCAGTATATTTAAGAATAAAAATCACAGGGAAATGTTTAGGCATATACACTACCAACCTTCCACAGGAGCAAGGAGAGTGTAGCAGCCAGCACTGTCAGTATGCTCGAACAAAAAAAATCACAAGCCGCTCCACTGCATTTCAAGAAAACATCTCTGACATAGGGGATACAATCTGACAGTAAATGGGGATGTCCCCTTGAAACACAGTTGAGGAACTTGTGTTTTTTTGTTTGTATAATTAAGAATATACCACTTATTGTCCTTGGCCTTTATTATGTGTCTGTATTCACTGTCCAATACAATGAATCTGGAGGTCATTTCAAAGTGAGAATTCTACTGTTGAAGTGAATTCTCATCACTCTGGGTTGCTACAGTCTGATTATCTACTCATAGAAAATTTGCAACCACATCAGTATTCCCATAGTGAAGTCGCCACCACGTCGGTAGCTGTCTATTGTATAGTGCGTGATCATCATTATCTGGCGAATTTGCCACATCGCGGAGTTTGCTGCATACCCAAATATGGGGAAGTGGCGAATTCACACCTGTAGGCAACAATTCTGACTTTGATAAACAAGTCCCTCAGGCTGACATTGACATGTCTTATTAGGCTAGGACAGGGGTCGGCCACCTTTTGGGCTGAGAGAGCCATATACATGCGGCTCTGCTCAGCCCTTTTAAATCTGGAGCCACTGACGTCATTTGTGTTGTGAAATAAGTGACATCAGCAGCTCCGGATTGGCTAGCAACCCAGAAACCGGTGATGTCAGCAGCTCCGGATTGGCTAGCAACCTGGAAGTGTGGTAATGTTTGCATGTCCAGACTTACTAGCAACCCAGAAACCGGTGATGTCAGCAGCTCCGGATTGGCTAGCAACCTGGAAGTGTGGTAATATCTGCATGTCCGGATTGGCTAGCAACCCAGAAACCGGTGATGTCAGCAGCTCCGGATTGGCTAGCAACCCGGAAGCACTGAGAGAGCTTTGTCTCTACAGCGCTTGCCGGCGATTAGCCAGCAGACTGTAACGAGCAGTGGTTGCATGTGAGCACCGCTCGTTACAGTCAAAGAGCCAGATGTAGCCATCAAAAGAGCCGCATCTGGCTCGAGAGCCATAGGTTGCTGACCCCTGGGCTAGGATCACACAAGCTACTTTGCATCAACTTATTGTTAAACAAAAATACATCTCTTTGTTTCCTATAAGACCACTCATTTTGGTTACATAATGTAACATTTTTCACCATATGATAAAAGGAAACGAATTTGTAGCAAACTGCAGTTTTCAGTCACTGTTGTCATTTATACTATCAGGACTGCCGTGCAGCATACAGCCCTCAATATCTTCTATTATTACCATAACTCTAACAAGCAGTAGTTAACATTATTCATATGGGTACTAAAAAAGTGACTGATATCTTACACCTAAGCGATTTAACTAGTGTAGAATAGAACCGGCACTACTATTTACAAACATAGAAAATAAACTTCATACCTTGCTGGCAAACTGACTGAAAGCAAACAAAAGAAACAATAACAATTTATTTCTCCAATAGAGCTTTACCATGAGTGCTTTCTGCTCAAGCAAAAGACATTAAAATTACAGGCCTTCAGTTGCTGCTCCCACAAAGCAGGTTTTACATGACTGTATTATTGTCTGCATTGGATGTCTTTCAGACCTTTTCCTGAGCTACATAACAAAAGCAGCTAAGTTTACATAGAGAATTGGATGAACGAAATACCAAAATATAAACTTGATTAAAGTAATTTTGACATCAAGGACCTTAGTTTGAGTTATGCAGATCCTCACTTGGATTCTAGGGAGCATAATGCCCAATGTGTCCCACAGTTCCCAGCTACAATTCAACAACAGGCAATAATCACAGAGAAAGAAAAGTAACTATCATTACAACATTGTGATGCAACGGGCATAATCTTTTCCCCTATTTCACTTTCTTTCACAAACTGTAAACTATCACTTTTATTAAAATGCACAATGGTGTGTTTATTCAGTAAATGAATATTTATAAAAAAAAAATAATAATAATTCAACAAACCAATATGAAAAAGTAAAAAAAAAAGTTGTGGATGCTTTTTCCTTTTTTAAAAGGTTTTAACATTAATTGAACATATAAGAATGCTGGAATGACTATAAGGGAACTAGTACACCATATATTTGATATCCCATTGTATCTGCTACAGTTTAGGACATACCTATGGAATGCGCACTGTTGCTGTGAAGAGATCTTGCAGACAAAGCAGAATCTACAAGTTTCTATCAGTATCCACAACTTGCACAGCTTTCCTGATGTGACTGTTTTATCCAGGTAGCCAGAGGTTCAGAGCATCTCTGTAAGAATCCAGTTGCTTGGGTACATAGTATTGTGCATGAGGATGCCTTTTGGTCCAGATGCTAAAGCCAACTCTTGCTTTTCATAGTTCACAGCCAACTTCTGCTGCTGCTCCTCAGTAAAGTCCTGGAGGAAGATCCATTCTCTCTGCTCTATGTACTCCAGCCAACTATATCCTATAGTAAGTGACTGATGCAGTGTGCTTCACTCACCCTGCCCTGTGTTACAGTCAGTTTCCTGTCAGCCTGTCCTGTTAAGCAGTGTCTGCAGTCCCTGATGTACAACTCTGTATGCCCAGCTTGTCAGCCCAGGGTCTGGGTACTACAGCCACCTCACCATGCAACTAGATCCAGTACCTGGCTGATACAATGAGGATTCTGCACCCAGCCAGCTCCAATGCAGCAGAACTAAATCCAGCTCCAGTCTCCCTGTTGAGTCTATTGCACTGCTACACAGACAGCTAGCTGGAGCTGTATTACACTGCCAGCTCCTTAGTATTACAGCCAAGCTCTTGCTGGGAAAATGAGCTCAGTCCCAGGCTGTGACGGTGACACACTAACTAACCTTGCCTGTGTTATGACGGGAAGAATGATTCAGGAATGGGAAAGCAAACTAGCAGACTACTGGTCCCCTCCCAATCTGTCTGACCCAGGGCTGCCCCACCCAGGGGGTGGATGTGGGACATGCTGAGCACATGTACTTGGCAGGTAATTAAAGGCAAACTTAGGCATTTACACTGTGAGTGTAAATGCACAACAAGGGATACATAGGAGAAAGTAACATTCCAGGGAGAATGAATTAAAAATTAAGGAATTCATCACCTGTAATAAAACCTCTTGTCTCAGAAATTTCGATAACTTTATTTTTTTTTTGTTTTTTTGTTAGTATTGTTGGATTTCATGTGGTTTTATCTCATTTCTAATTGCAGATACAGTAGTCTGTAACAGCGCATCATACGCTCATGTGGAGGGGAAAAAAAAATACGGCTCAATTAAAGCCGATGGTACTTGCCTAGTTCGATAGTTCCGGACACACCAAAGTATGATGCGCATACGCTGGGTCTGGAACGCTGTGTGTCGCATTTTGGACGGCATATATACGCTGCACCTAAAATGTAACACAAAGAAGCAATGTGAACGCTGAGGGAGCGTTCACACTCTCTCTGGTAAGTACAATAGAAAAATACACTCGGCGTATTCATTTATTTATTTTCCACACTAGCATAGGATGCGCATTATACGCTCGTGTGAACCCAGACTAATACTGTAATTACAGTATAAAGAAACCTAACTCACATTATTTGTATGATAATTAGGCATAATAGTTAAACACTGTTATATTCCTGATATAAAAGCCTACAGAGCGAAATTTAAAGTATATGAAACTAAAACAAAACTTCATTAGTCCTGCTCAATGGAGCACATGGGAAGTTAGAGTCAATTGTGATCGAGTATAATAGTAACATAGGATTAGGCTGATGCTTAATATTTCACTGGGGTGTGTCTCTTTTACCACTTTCTTTATGGTTAAAAATAATGGAGACAAAGCTATGAAGAGATCACTATGCTTTTCACTATGTATTGTCCTCTACTCTTGACAAAGTGAGTAGTCCCACATGTATATTATGTAAGGAGATGATGCATACCATGCAGCGCTATCTATTGAAGTGAATGGGAAGCAGTTTGCCTAAATGGTGCGGAAGATGACCTGATCTTTTTTGACATGATCCTACAGCTGCTATAATTCCTTAATAGTTCGGTATAATAAATATAACACATCCCTTTACATTTATGTGGCTTGTGTCACTTATAACGGAGTGACTGATGACTGAAAAATGTGGCCTTACACCTAGCCTGCAAAGTTCAGAGAACTTATTATGTGTCCCCCTGCCTAAAGCAGATTTAAAGTGCACCTGTCACCTCAAAACTTTACTACTAATTTAGGTTCTACTAATGAAATAAACGTTTTTGTAAATATATATGTATTTTAAAAAAATGTACCTTTATACAGTGTTTCTCTCTGTCATCTTCCCTGTCAGTCTGACTTTTCTTTCCCGATTCAGTTTGGGCGGGGCTAAATGACATTATAGCTCCTCCAATCAGATCCCTTAAATCATAATCTAGCAGGGATCTGGTTGGAGGAGCTATAATGTCAATCATCAGTTAACCTTTTCCACCCAACACTCGGGAAAGAAAAGTCAGGCTGACAGGGAAGATGACAGAGAGAAATGCTGTATAAAGGTACATTTTAAATAACATTTTGTGTCATTCAAGAACGTCAAGTATTGTGATACAGGATGGCTTTAAAGTCTTTATTTTCAATGTGAGTTTGGGGGTTTTTTTATATGAATTGCAGCAATGATTGGGCCCGAAAGTCCTTGGGAAATGCTACACTGTATGGTTTACATGTCAGCAGTCTTCCTTCCTTTCCCCAAAGCTGCCTTCCCTCAAGCTATGGTTTCTGCTTATATATGGATTAAACAATTAATGGCAGTCACCAGAGACTATTAATTAATCCAATAAAGAACCAATTTATTCACAGAAACACACAGTAAGAACTAGTGCGAGATCTATATTTTAGGACAGGGGTTAGCAACCATTTTGGCTGAGAGAGCCATATATGTGCGGCTCTGCTCAGCCCTTTTGAATCCAGAGCTGCTGACATCAAATGTGACGTCACATAGCTGACGTCAGTGACTCCAGATTGGCTAGCAACCCAGAAGCGCTGAGAGAGCATTCTCTACAGCGCTTGCCAGCTATTAGCAGGCAGACTGTAACTAGCAGTGCTTGCATGTGAGTACCGCTCATTGCAGTCAAAGAGCCAGATGCAGCCATCAAAAGAGCCACATCTGGCTTGAGAGCCATAGGTTGCTGACCCCTCTTTTAGGACCTTACATGCACAAAATACTTGATACCTTAGGCCACATCCACTAATTAGACACACTTTTTTTTGCAAATAATCGCAGACTAAATTATACAGGGAATTGAAGTGCTTCGTCTTTGTGACTCATAATTTCATGCAAAGTGAATTCATAAATGTCAAGCTCAACATCTGAATAATAAAAATACTTGGTTGGAATTCATCCTGAAGATCCCCTTGTCTATGTCCCTGACTAGGAGAGAGAGATGCCCTTTCGTCTGAGCAGGTTTATCAGCACAAGTCTCTTGTTCCTATAAGGGAATCTGACACTTGGTAGTACTAATAATCAATATAAAGAGGAGGCAGCTAATAACCAATATGCAGCCTTACTTATGCCTTGCAACAGGGAAGCTGATTGAATCTGAAACAGCACAGCACCTTCCGGTAGTAGTTAGTAGCCAGTGGGGAAAGTCACAGTTTGAGAGTAACATTTACTGGGATTCTGTAAACTGGACCTAGATCAATCTGAAACTTAGCTCCTTATACCTACTTGGTGAGTTAACCTTTTCCTATCATGTGTCCCCTAGAGGGGGACATTCCAAAAATGGCGAGCGAAGCAAAACGCAGACATGTGAGTGTGGTCGAAGTAATGAAGCAAGTGCTGCTAATTTCTTTGATAAAATTCACTGATATTGCATGAAACGTCTAATCTCACGTTTTTCGCCAAAAATATTAGGATTTCAATGGGCGAAACAGGAAATTTTATTGGATAGGAGAAGGTTAAGTACCTCACTGCCTGCTGGGTACACCACCCTATAACAGCCTATAGATATCTACTAGAGATGGCTGAAGTTTTGAAAAATTCGATTCGCCTGCTTCAAAGAGTGTGAAACTGGGAATTACTACTAATTTGAATAATATAAACTGTATCGAAGTTAGTACTTTTACACAGTGCCATCTGTTGGTGAAAATTATGAACTGTATTGAAGTTGGTACTAATCCACAGATTTACAGAATTACACAGTGCCA
>WMED01017666.1:0-12934 GCA_019650415.1 Pipa parva | reverse complement strand
ACTGGTCTTGCTTACAGCCGGTCCCTGGTGCAAAAAAGGTTGGGGACCTCTGCTGTAGATGATTTGATGATAAAACTTGATTGCATTATTTGCTTCTTTTATGATGTAAGCAGTATTATTATAATTATGATTAATGGGCTAACAGGGAAAATGACAGAGAGAAATACACATACATTTTTTAAATACATATATATTTACAAAAGCATTTATTTCATTAGTACAACCTAAATTTGTATTAGTTATAAGGTGTCAGGTGCACTTTAAATTGTATACTGAGGTTTACTACTGTAATCCATGGCAACCACTCAGCAGTTAATATCCAGTGATATAGGGGAGCTAGGATAATCAAACCACACCTCTGATTGGATGCTATGGGATATTAAATCTCCTTCATATTGTTTCAAATATTCCCATTTGTATTTTTTGCTGGCTTACCCTATTTTCATAATCACTGCATTATTGAAATCATAACGATTTAGTAGAATGCAAATGAAATGATAAGCTGTAATATAAAGTGTATATCACTTAATTTCTCATTTTTTGCCCACTCATGCTTGAATAACCAGTAGAGGCTAAAGGGCAACTTACTGCCATCTACATTATAAATGAATATTAAATAATGCAAACAGAAAATCTTCATACTTATGTCTTTGCATAAGAAGGGATAGTGGTGAAGTTTCCACAACATATGGTGATTGAAAATATTGAATTGTCTTAAAATTGACACATAATCCAATTGCATGCACTTTAGGATCATTTCATTTGCATGTCCGTGGGAATAACTGCATCCATAACACAATTTCGCCTCATTCTACGAAACTGACATTAAGCACTGATGGGGATAATAATCTTAACAATTCCACAGTCTATCCGACAGCAACATGACATGAAAATCTTTAGTATGCAATCACTTAGTCATTACGCTGCAAAGATTTTGTGGGAAACAACAAAACAATGACAGTATAAACAGGCTTTGAGCATTTCTCACACTACTGTGATTATATCTCTCTACCTTCATTTTGTAGAGCTTTGTAGTATATGATATGTATCATAAAAGGTCTAGGTATTTCTGTAGAAACTCAACCAATGTGGAGCTTGTTTCTTTTCAGATATTATATGCAGTTCTCGAAAATCTTTTGATAAATATTAATGCAAACTCTGTTACTTTGATCATTTTATAAACTTTGATAAATCCTTCCGGGAAAAGATATTCACATAAGAATCTTTCACTTTTACCTCACTGAATGACCATTAAAACACTGACTCTCAGAGAAGAAGTGCACCTGTTTACTTGGTGGTGATCTGATCATGTAACTAACATTTCTCTGACAATATATAAAACCGCTACGCAACAAATCTGAATGTAACTCAGGTATACAATGTGTTTTTACTGTTCAGTTTTTGTAGGGAGAGTATTGTTTTCTGTTCCATTTAGAAGCCATTGGTTGTCCTGACAACTAGTAACTTTCAGGAGAAGATAGAGAATGACAGTGCTTAACTGCTGATATCTTTTTTGTGTTTTCTTTATTCCCTTATTTTCTGTTTCAAAGGTAGACTTTAAACCACGAGGTACATGGATCGGACCATTTTTATCCTCTGTCTCACTTATTTTCCAGATGCATAACCCTATCATTCCTGATAAAATGAATTAATTACAGGCAAAAAACATATCTATATATAAATTATAAATACATTTATGTTTCATCCAAAATTAACATTTTAACTTTCACTGTTTTCAACATACTATTCATTAATTTCAAACTATTTGCCAGAATAACTTGCACAGTGCACCTCGTTATTTAATGTAAAGAAATCCTGAAATCTTAATAAGAATCATTTATATTCATAATTCTTTATTTTTTTTATTGAGAACAACTTTTATTGAGTTTTAAGTATGCAATTTGACAATTGTATAGCAGTTGTGTTTGGCTGATCTAGGTTACAGGCACATTTTAATACAGGAATAAAATTATTATTTTTGATAAGCTTGAGTTTTTTTCTAAACTTACTGTATATTGGGAGGTATTTGTAGGCAGGGGGAATCAGGATCTCCCAGGCATTGTATCAGGGTGAGTGGGTTTACTTTCTGGTTATTTTATTTTATAGGCCTTAATTTCCATTGTTTCTTGTTTTTTGTCAGACTTCCTGATATCCATGCTTTTATGAATTCCAGTTTATCATTATCAGTCATTTATATTGTATTATATTTTTTATAAATATTGTATTTATATTTTTGGGTTGGTTAGGCATTTTCCTTGCGAGTTTGTTAGTACTTTTATCGGAGGGGATTTATTTCCCATATAGTACTGTGCTGCTTTGATCTTCTGTAAGTTGCATAACATTCTTGTGTGATCTATTTCAGCAATTTTAGACTTTGTTTTGTATATTTGTTTTAGGATAGCTGGATCCCGCGTGTTTTGTTGAGAGTGAGTATATGTCATGAAAAGTACTTACCTTTGTGCCTGCAGCATTCCTGCATGCTTGGGTGTGGTCACTGGTGCATCCAGGGGCTGTCATGGTGCTATAATGCAGTTGCATTCACGCGGCCATGGACACACGGTGTTTTGACGTGATTACACATTTTGACGTCAGATACCAGCATTTTTAAAATTCCTGTCCTTGTACCTATTTAAGCCCTGCAATTTTCTCTGCCTGCACCGGAACATAGGATTATCTCTGAGCCTGGGTGTGTTCAAGTCCTTGCTTCATAGTTTTCTGACTCCTGCCAGTTTATCATTGCCTGATTGCTGCTTTTGCCCTGACCATTGCCTTTTCTCATTACCATGCTCCTCTGTCCTATGACCAATCTGCTAGCTGCCTGTCCTGAATACCGCACTTGTGGTCAGAAATTAATTTCGGGCGATCGTTTTGCCCTTAGTAAATTTCGCCCCTAAACTCCTTGCGGAGACTCTATTTGAATACTGGGACTATCTTAGACTCTCTGCCCTAGAGTCTTTTGTCATATCTACCACCTGAGTTTTCTGTTCCCTCCTTCTCCACTATATTGGGACTGACTATATCTCTTCCTGGTCTTAACAGTATAATTTTTGGAGAAAGGCTTTGTACTCTGCTTTTGTTTGTCTTTGTTGTTCCACATGGAGTTTCATGCAGTCCCTCTTACATTGGCTTTGTGTGCTTGCCAAAGTGTTTTGATTGATACCTCCTCTGTGTTGTTAAAGTGGAAGTACTATGTAATTGATTTTCAGTTTTGTTGTAGGTTATTTTATTTTAGAGAAGATAGGTTGGGAGCTTCCAGGTGGTGGTTCTTGGGTTTATTTTCTGTGAGGTCAGTTGGAATTAGTAAGGCGTGATCAGACCAGTTTATATTTCCAATGTTTGCTTGGGTTAAACTTTGAATTTCTGTTCTGTCAATCAGGAAGTAGTCTAGTCTATAGAGCAGGTAGCATGGTTTGTTTTCCCTGATTTCCCATGGGTCTATATTAAGAGACTCTTGCTGTGGAGTATGTTACTCTTACTGTCAGTCATTATGATAGGTGGAGTAATTCCCCTTCTAGTTTGATATATGTAGTTAAACCCTTATTTTCCTTGTAAGCCCTGATTTGTAGTCCTAACATTGTTGGTATCAGATGTATTATTAATAGAGCATTACGTATTCATTTTTAGCTTATTAGCTTAGCTTATTGTAGCATCTTGAAATTATAGTACTGCTCCGTCACTGTGATAGTAAATAAAGATGAGAGGGTGCTCTAAGAGGGGAACAAAAATAAAGGGAAGAAAGAAAAGGTGAGAAGGGTCTGGGTTGTCGCTTATTGTTTAAAGTCCTATATGTTGTGAATCATTGTTACCGTGACATTAAGGCCTCCTTAGTCAGTCTAGTTATTTTTAAGCTTCATTATCTTTTGCATTTATTTTTTCCAATAATATAACTGGTATTATTTATTTTTGTTATTAAACATTATAAAATTCAATTCCATATGTAGTTACTCACAGTTTTGGATCGCCAGTAGAATGGTCTTAGAAAAGAGAAAGAAAAGAGAAAAGGGTAAGGGAGAGGGGATAGCAATAGAAACATGCAGGGAAACACAATACTTAATTCATTTGTCATTTTATTTTATCTTATCAAAACAAAGAAAGGCAGAAGACTCTCCAATTTTATGTGCACACAAAAAACAAAATTTATTTATATCCAAACACAACAAAACAAGTAAAGTGTGATAATACAAAAAGACACCAGTGGAGCTGGTAGGGTATAAAATGAATTAGAAACACTTATAATGAAAAAACATATGGCAGCAAAAAAGACTGATAGTGGTGAGGATACGTATAGTAGTGCATGACTATTAACTATTTACTCTCCTATGCTGCACCACCTATATTTTATAGGCAAAATCTAATATCCTGATATATTTTGTATATCAAGAGTGTGCTCACTGCAATCTCTGCTATATTGTGATTTTATTTTATCTTTCTAGGTGGGTTGAGAATCTTTGTTTGTATAGTTGTCCTGTGGGTGATGGTCGTTTGTTCTTAAGAGAATTCTTTTGTTGCACAAGGGTCCAGTCATGAGATATTTGTCCTTTCTTACCTTTAGGGTTGTCTGTGTCTCCTCTGTACTGCTCCCTGGTGTGGTTGCATCCTCCAGTTCATTTGGAGTGGCGCCCTTATGGCTCTGGGACTCTCTGTGTCTTTTATTGTAGAAATATGTGAGCTTAAGTGGTGAGTTGTGCTTTTGGCTCTTACCCATCAGGTCTGTGTAGTAAAACTCCTGGTACTGTTGTTTTGTTTTTTTCTGGTCACCCGAGAGTGCTCCGATTGCTTTTAATCACTGGATATTGAGGAGCCAATGGATTAGGGATCCATCTGCAACATGAGTCAAGCTCCCCCGCTCAGGATTCTTGATTTATTTTGCAAATCTGCTAACGCTGATCTGAAATTGGATCCCCTTCTATATGTGTTCATTCACAGAACTGTATTTGATTAATCAATCATCAACTTTTGTGCATCTTTGTCACCAAAGGTGCACAGATACTCAACAAATGTTCCTAGTCTTCCATACTAAAAACTATGGCTATGTCTCAGAGATCAGTATATCTGATATAAAGTCTGTGATGCATGAGCAAATTGTGTACTTTATGAAAATTAGATTGGGAAATGGCATTCAGAGTTTAAGTAAGCATTTTAAAAGAAAACAAGTGAAAAGAGCACTAAACACTGTATGATACAGTTTCTCTCTTCAGAGAAGTATTAGCAGTAGGTTAGTTATCTGTTGTAGCTGCAAATTGTGCATACATTATAATTGTCTTTCTTATAAAATTACACCTGGAAGCTCTCTTTCTCAGATGTTTCTGATACCAGAGGGGGTCAGAAACCCTGTAAAAAGAAATGCTTCATTTTTGTATAAATATATATACTCGTGTATAAGTCGAGAAATTTAGGTTAAAAAATCATTTAAAATCTTACAGTTGACTTATACATGAGTAAATACAGTAGTTTAGAGAGCAAAAAAAATGATTGGGGGGCGTGGTATGATAATATTCTAAAGGGAAGAGGAAGGAGGAACATGTACTGTAATGGCTGAACTTCACAAGCTCAGGAAGGAGCGGCAGATGACGGGGATCCCTGGTGCTGCTGCTGGCTGGAAGTGTAGCCCCGTAGCTCGATGGAGATGCGCTCATGTAACTCTGGGCACCCGGGAGCATGCTGTACTGCAGGGCACTCATGTCATCCTGCTGATGCACCTGACCCAGGACTCTCCAGGCTCTGTACCACCACTCCAGCTCCTCCTCCCCCCCTTCACCACCCCCACCCACACTTGCACCCACACCCAGGCTCAGGCCAACCCCCATGTGGCCCCCTCCAGCTGCATGCAGCAGCCCCTCTGCCAGGGAGTACCATACTTGTCCTTATTGCGCCTGGGCCGGTACTTATAATCCAGGTGCTCTGCCAGATCACCGGATGCCTTTCATTGGGGAAAGACTTCTTCTCACGGTAACCGTTCGGTGATCTGGCAGACCTTGTTCTTTCCCCCTCTTATATGATTCTCCGGGGGCTTTCGAGTCCAATACAGCATCTCTTCTTTTGCTGATCTATCTGTGAACCGTATCTGATCTTGGCAGCATTTGTCTTGCCGACTCTGTATCATTCGGGATATTTATCTTCTATACTGACAGCACTGAAGGTAACTAAGGGGTTTATTTAATTAACTAATTCAATAATCTATGTAGTCAAAACTTAAACAGCACTATTCATTGATTGCTTTTTGTACTTTACAAGGTTTCTGCCAGGCTGTTTTTTTTAATCTGTTTTAAATGTTTTTAATCTTTTTTGTCTTTGTCAGTTTTCACTTTATTATTGTTTGTTATTTAATAAAATTAATTTGTGTGTGCACCTCCAATGAGAGCTTCTTTCTCTTTTTTTGCTCTATATCAATACTCATTATGCTCTCCAGTGTTGCACCACCTTTCTTTATATATTTAATTTGCTGTGCTCGTTACTCTCCTTTTTTTTGTATGATCAAGTAGTTTAGCTGGAGGGAGAGAGCTGAACTGGAGGGTGACTCGAGACAAGCTGCTGCTGAGAAAGTTTGCAGTGGGAGAAGCCAGTTTGTGCTACTCTGCTCCAACAGGTGCAATGCCACTCCTCCCTCACTACTCACTTTACTCCCCTTGTCTCCCAACATTGATCTAAACTTAATATGTTATGCTGACAAAATCCCCAAGTTTTACTCTCGACTTATCCAAGGGTCATAGCAAATTACATAATAGTTGGCCTAAAAACTGACCTCGACTTATACACGAGGTCGACTTATACACGAGTATATATGGTACAAGTATTTAAAAGTACTGTCTATGAATAGCAATGAAATATGTGAATTCAAATGCCTAAATAAATAGCACAGCTGTTGAATTACTATATTTGCTTCAGACACTGATTTTTTTTCCACAGTAGCAGGCATATAGTGCAAGGAGTCAAACAGAAAAAAAGTTTAGACAGCTTCACCATACCCATGGGAATCATCCTATTTATTAACGCAATCATGCAAAGCTTTGGAGGAGTTACCCCTCTCATAAGGTGTGCAAATTAGATTTAGTGCAAGGTTGCATTCATTTTCATTCACGTAGCTTTGGGATGAGGGTCAGTCAAAACTCCAGTGCTTAAATTTATGAGAAATACCTATTTAAAGTTTTGATTTGAAACAATTAATACATTTCAAATGCAGACCAACTTAAAAAGCCAAGTGATCAGAAATGACTAGTTAAAAAAAACAAATTGCCACCAAAGCCCAATTAAAAGTAAAATAAACCAGCTAGACCTTTTCTTCCATTCCCAGTAAGCTAGGTTGGGTAAAATCAACTGCAGACATTCCTTTCTCAATAGACCTTTTGTGGAGGCAAGAGAATAATTAAAGCAGGGGTTGGCAGCCTTATGGGCTGAGAGAGCCATATACGTGCGGCTCTCTCAGCTCTTTTGAATCCAGAGCCGTTGATGTCACATAGGTGACATCAGTGGCTCTCGATTGGCTAGCAATTCAAAAGCCAGTGACATCAGCAGCTCCCGATTGGCTAGTGACCCGGAAGCCAGTGACGCCAGTGACTCCGGATTATCTAGCAACCCGGAAGCACTGAGAGAGCTTTCTCTCTACAGCATTTGCTGGCAAATGAGCAGTGCATTCACTGCTTGTTACAGTGAAAGAGCCAGATGTGGCCATCAAAAGAGCCACATCTGGTTCAAGAGTCATAGGTTGCCGACCCCTGAATTAAAGCAATGGTGCTTACATGCCCTGTGCAGGGAGTAATGGAGAGTACCATGGAAGAAAGACTATAGGATTCTTTATCCATATGCCCATCTCTGTCCCCAAGCAGCTTGTGTAATGATGGGTTTAAAATGTAATCTTCTGCCCACAATTATTGGAGTGAGAATCATATTAATAATCTAACAAATTAATGAAATAAAAAATTTTTATTTACCTCCCCAGCATGAAATCTTTGCACATGAATTTTTTAAATAGTCCCATGGATGACCAAAATGTGCTCCCGTAATAATTTTTATTGAGAAAGACAGGTTGAGGGTTTTGTAGACACATGTCCACCTCTGAGCTGCTTCATGGATGAATAGAGACTGCTACTTCATGGGTGTAAGAAATACACTGTAGAGGATCAAAGCAGCTACTCCATAGGGATAATCAGAAATGTGAGTGTTTTAGTGCCTTGTCAAAATGCGCCAAAGTTGGCCCATACTACAGATTAGTTAATGCTTACAATGGGAATACCTCATGAGCTGTGTAAGTGCCACTATCTTAGACAACAATGTAACATTTTTACATGCAAGCAGTCAGCCTGAGTGACTCATAGCAGTGTTACCTCAGCATTTTGTCAAATCAATTGGGTCTTTCTAGGTCTTTCAATATAAGATGTTTTAACAATTAACAGTTAAAAAGGAAAGAGACTGAAACACCATAAAATGCCCCATATGCTTTTATTTATTATATAAATGTTTAAACATGCTTTCAAGGAAAGTCAAGAGCGTATAATAAATTATTTTGAGAAAAACATTCACTTTTATGCTGAGCTTTCTGTTCTTCATAAATATATTAACTTAAGTTCTACTAAAAACTATGATAATGCCCAGGTGTACATTTATGCAACAAATAAATATTCCTGAAACTATAAAAACAAATATAAAGCAATAAAATTGCAAATTCACTTTGAAAGAATGACATTTTTCCAATTCTTATGTCATGTTGTGGTAAATGTTTTTTTTGTTTTTTTTTTGCCTGTGGGTTGCTTAAAATGACACTAATGGCACAAAAATTGATAAGCCCAAAGCATATTTATAACTACTATACCTTAAATCTGAACATCCAAAATGTCTGCATTTTTTCAGACATTCTGAGATTTTATTTTAAATGTACATATTTACTTTATTTTGATTTCTGGGGCATTTTCTAAATGTATTATCTAAACTACTGGAAAACATACTGTTGAACTGAAAACTGGGAAATGTCCTGTTTACTCAAAATATAAAAGATGGTTGCATTTGACAAAAGGAAATGTAAACACAAACTAATAAAATCAGATTAGGATCCAGACAGTGACTGACAATAAATGATAAAGAAGGGGTGAGAAACAAATGGAAAGAGCGCAATGCTCCTAAACGTTTAAAGTGCACCTTTCACTTCAAAACTAATACTAATTAAGGTTCTACTAATGAAATAAACATTTTGTAAATATATATGTATTAAAAAATGTACCTTTATACAGCGTTTCTCTCTGTTATCTTCCCTGTCAACCTGCCTTTTCTTTCCAGAGTGTCGGGTGGGTGGGCTAAATAATGATTGACAGATCCTCCAATCAGATCCCTTAAATCATGATCTAGCAGGGATTTGATTGGAGGAGCTATAATGTCAATCATTATTTAGCCTCACCCAACTCGACTCAGGAAAGAAAAGTCAGGCTGACAGGGAAAATGACAGAGAGAAATGCTGTATAAAGGTACATTTTTTAATACATATACTGTATATTTACAAAAACATTTATTTCATTAGTAGAACCTAAATTAGTATTATAGTTTTGAGGTGACAGGTGCACAAGTCTAAAGGAGGTGACTGCAGGAAAAGAGGTGATTCAAATATTTATATTATTTGTAGAATTAAAAAAAACATTTAATACATTACAAATCCATTAAATTATACTTTGCATTGTTTTTTTCTTAATTACTTAATTACTGTTTCATCATTTACCCCCCCCACACTTTGTATTTTAAAGGGCACCATACTTTCTTAAATAATATGCATAAAAAATGCATACATATGCTGTTTTAACCATGTTTGTAAGTGACATAGTTGATAAACATTGCATGTACTTTAGAAAACGTATTTAATAAGGCACTTTTTAACACTTCCATTTATGTGTCTACTGTTTATTACACCTTTTAGAGAATCTGGAGGAGAAGCAATTATAAGACCAGAATAAAATGTTCTTTAATTACTGCAAATACTTTGTAACAATACAACAGTGCTAAGAGGGTGATGGTTAACTGTTCATGTTTCTTTTGCTGTAATAACTTGGCTTTTCACTAATTTAGTGGTCCTCGTGTTTTCAGATCAAAGTTAACCTGTCAAACTCTAGGGGGCAGGAATCGGTCAATAATAATAATCAGACCAGCACTGGTCCAGGTAATGAACTGGCTAATAGCAAAGGCCTCCAGTCACATTTTATGTTTGGAATGGATGGATGGTGCCTAAGAAAAATATTTAAAGTTTTATTTTTTTTAAAATGCATCTGTTTATTTATTTTGACAAAAAGCAAATAATTTGTTGGAACTTAAGTATTACAAGATATACTCCTGGATATCTTCAGAACAAAAAGAAAAATAACAAGGGTTCACCAAGAAATGAGAACAAACCTGTGAGAGGTCTGATAAGACTTACTGCTGCTGTACTCTATTAGGTTGGGGACAAACTAATGATTTTACTGCCACATTTTTTAAAACAGAAAAAAACAGGCCTACAAAAAACCAACACAAATGTATGCAGAAATGTTATCAATGCCATCATTCACAGTTCTACATAGTTTCAGTTCAACATATCGACCAAAATGCTTAATAATATGCCATTTTTCCATTAGGAGGTATTGTCCCCTGTTGATTTCCTTATTCTATAGTGCAGAGGTCTCCAACATGTGGCATGGGGGCTGCATTCGGTCCATAAGGGTATCATCTGTGTCCCATGGGGCATAAGAGTTTTAGAAACATCCTTGGGACAGTAGAGAGCAGTCTGAGGGAAAAAAAACATGCCTGCCAGTAGAGAAGGGTGAGCACCCACAGAATCCACAGTGGTAGGCTTGCTTTTCCCTCAGACTGCTTCCTTACCTCGTGCATGTGTAAGGAAAAAGGAGGATAGAGTGTAACAAATGCAGCCCATAGTGTGTGAATTCTCCTGTTGGAGGAGTTGCTGTCATGTATTCACCAAATTGTTTTCTATTTGGAGAAATTTTTGCAATATTATTTATTTTTCTGCAGCGTGTATACATTTTTTAGCAATTTTAATATAGTAGGAAATTGTGTGTTGAATTCCTCTAAAATGTAAAGTATATATTTTGTGTACTATTGCCAAATATACAACTATTTGTATTGGGCAGTGTGGTGGCTCAGTGATTAGCACTGCTGACTTGCAATGCTGGGTTCAATTCCACCCTGGACTTCATCTGCATGGAGTTTGTATGTTCTCCCTGCACCTGTGTGGGTTTCCTTCCACAATCCAAAAGCATACATCTGTGTCTGTGTTTGTGTGACTGAATAGGGAAACTGGATTGTAAGCTCTATGGGGCAGGGACTAAAGTGAATGATGAATCTCTGTAAAGTGCTGCATAATATAGTAGAGCTATATAAATGAATATATACATACACACAACTATTTATGAAAATCTATATATTAAAGGTCAAATTTTCTACTTTAATATTTTCAGTTACAATTGTTCTAAATGGAAAATAAGATAGCCAAAGATAGCTAAATACTAGAGATAACAAATGTTAAACACTTAATTAACTGAAAAGTGCAAAATTCAGAGTTTTGGATTATTTGGAGGAAATAGCATTTCATTTGCTCTCAATACTTTAGCTGGTATAAAAATTACATTTTGCTAACAGTTTCCCTAATAAGTTACTATTTATTTAGATTTGCTATTAGTAGAATGTGTCTATGTGCCAGTATGAAGTGTTTTTGGTAATCCTATGTATTAAAATAATTTTGTTTTATTAAATTATTATTTAAACTTAATTTTAATAATTTCCTAGACATACATATTATGAGTCGTGTGCACTGAACAAAATATGTTACAAAACTAATCAAAATCCTGTAACCATCTTTTATGTGTTTTTTAGAGTCTTGCTGTGATATAAAATAATATTCTGTGGGATTTGTACATTACATCTTTAATGCACACATCAGGGCAGCAAATATAATTAGGACATTTAAAAACTCAGAATCCTTTATAAAGAAGTACATTAACTGGAAGCCCCTCTATACAACTTTATACAATAAACTTTATTATTATTTGGAAGATAGAATAAGGAAAAAAAATAAATGTAGAAAAAAAAGATGTGGTAATTACAGAATATAAAATAATAAGTTGCAATCTATGAAAAATAAAAGTGCAGTTTTGCTAAGTTATAAAACAGCTTATGATGCAGCAAATTGTTCTTTAGTTAACATAAAAGGTTGCTCCTGTGATTTTTCTCATTTTAAATAAAACTAGTTTATTTTCTTGTGTGAAGAGTTTCAGGGGGGTTATTCACTTAAGTCCAATTTGTTGTGTATAGGTGCGAATTCGCCAGATACAGACAGTCGCAATAGATTGCGACTGTCGCAGTCACATCTTTATAATGAGAATATTGTAGCAGTCGCGACTTTATTATTGTCACAATATTAACATTAAAAATTGTTGCGACTTTACAATGGGGAAATTGTAGAAGATTTTCTATGGGAATCCGTTGTTTGCGAATTCGACAGTCGAATTCGCACCTTAGTGAATAATCCCCCTTGATGTTATCACATAAACTGATTTGCATTTTTTGCTTTAATGCAGTGCTTCTCAAAGTGTGGGGCGCGCCCCACCGGTGGGGCGCAGAGGTACTGCAGGTGGGGCGCCAGCTGTCTGTGCTGTAGCGCTGAGCGCTATAGCAATTTTTCTCCCCAGCACTGATTAAACTTTAATCAGTGCTGGGAAGAGGAATCGCTATAGCGCTCAGCGCTACAGCACATATAGCTCCTCCCCTGCCGGCTGTCCTCTTCCCAGCACTGATTAAACTTCCTGTGAGCGACAGGAAGTTTAATCAGTGCTGGGGAGAGAAATCAGTATAGCGCTCAGCACTACAACACAAACAGCCAGCAACGGAGGAGCTGGGTAAGGAGAGTGAAAATGAGGGGGGTGAGCTTGTGAGGGCAGCACAGTGTAAGAAAGGGCTTGTGGGGGCA
>WMED01017665.1:0-12934 GCA_019650415.1 Pipa parva | reverse complement strand
TCACTACTGGAGTCAATCACCCCCTTCCTCCACTTCCTTCCTCCGGGGGTCTCTTTTCTTCCCTAAATATTTCTTTAACTATTTGTGTCAGCAATTGGCTTAGAATAAAGGAGTTTTATATGTATGTGTGCAGTCATATCAGCACTATAATACCAATTTAAGTGTATTATTTTTGCACACCTGATGAAGGAGCTGGCCGTATCTAAGTCTCACCATCCTCCAATAAATAGGGTCCCCTCCCCCTTGTGTTACAGTTGGAGAAATCACTTGTCCTGCTCTTGTTAAATGTATTATAGTAGAGGTTCCTGGGCATTATTAGGCTGCTTAAATGACATATAAACCTCGTACACATTTTAACAAGTGCCCTGTGCATTTCTGCATAATACCAGTTTCATTTGGCTCAGTAAAATGCTGTGCCTGCTCCTTTAATAAGAACATTAAGTCAGGTGCATGCTGGTTAGAAAAAAAATCACCATTTTGCTTAATCGCGGTTTGATGCCCAACCCAGCAACCAAACTGTTAAAATGTAATAACAAAAATCCATTTTCTAAAGATTTTTTTCTCTGAGTAATTATATGAAGGCATTGCATTTTGCAGTAATGCATCTCACCCTGATCCCCTGTTTCTTATCCCCCCCCTCGCTGCATTGCAGAAATATCTTGACACCTCGTGAATAAATTATAATAATCATTTCTACAGCTTGGGAAAGCAGATACTTTCTACTCCCTGTGTGTGCCTATTACGCTACGTCTTCCTCGTTTCGTTAAAAGTATTGATCTGTTCTACAAATTGGCCCAATCGTACTTCTGTCGACGTTGCAGATTCCCCGCTGCAGAGAGAATGGAGCTAATAGTCTGCAGCCTCCTGGGTGCTCGATTGCTGAATCCAGCCAAATAGCTGTAAATGAACTGTTCCTGCAGTGCTGTTGGGAGTTACAATGCACGACTCATTTGGAGTTGACGGTATTCTGTACACTATCTTGTCCCCTCTCTTTACCGGATTTTCACCTGTGCAATGCCACGTTCTGCTACATCGGCTTGTAAAAAATAGCTTTAGCGCTACTACACTTAGGGCCTCATTGACTAAAGTACAAATAGTCGCGTAGAGCTATGTATTCACATCTATTCTATACGCGATAATTCCATTATATATGATAGTCGTGATCTTATTGAGGTCTTCGCATCGTTTTTCATACCTGTGCGCAGGTACTTCTACTATTGACTAAGCGGAGGAGTGGTGTGAAGGTGCGAATGCGAGTAGGTGTACTGTTCCGAATTCACCTGATTGACTTCACCAATTCAGACTAGAGAATTGGGGGGGCTGATGACAGGGCTCCGGTGTTGTGTAAGGCGACTATTCATTCAAAAGAGACAATGGTGACTGTGACTAAGTGACAACATGACCTAGGGACAAGGTGACATAGAAATAGAATATTCACAGAATACAGTTAGTGGGATATGGTGAGACTGATGTCACTGCTCTTCACTTGTCATATTCGCCTCACTCCACATGACTTCTCATCCTACTTCTATCAGACTGACTACACCACACTACGCATCCAACTGCGTTCGCCGTTGTCTTCCTGTTCAAAAAGTGTATTTTCAGCTTAGCCAATAAGAAGAAGGGAATTTGCAGCTATTTTAGAGGTGCAACTTGAATTGTAGCGAAGTGACAGGTGAATTCACTCAGTTAATAAGGACCTTAGTGCCTACAACAGTGGTTCTTAACGTTGTTTGAGGTACCGAACCCACCAGTTTTATATGCACATTCACCGAACCCTTCTTTAGTGATAAATCACTTGACCTCCGTGTCTTGGCCTCCGTGGCGGAGGCTCCACCAAACCCCTGAGACCGACTCACCAAACCCTGGTTAAGAACCACTGGCCTACAAGCTCCTAGAGGTCAATCCACCACCGACTCCAAAACAAACCAACCAGAAATATAACAGACACCACAGCAGGGATAGTTAGCAATGCATTTCAATTTATTAGTTATAAATAAAGTAGAAAAAAATCCACCAAATGTGAATCTAAAGCAGTTACACAATTTCTAATGTCTCATCCCATTTTTCAATGCACTATTGCTTTAATATTGATAATAATAAATATTCTAGCTTTTTTTATTTCCGTCTATAAAATAGTCTATATGTAGCAAAATGTTGCACAGCACAAGAGAACAGCAGTAGGATTAAACAAACCGAGATGGACCCTTTCACTTGCACGCGATATTAAATGATTTCAACAAAATTATCCCTTCCAAAATCCCAAATATTCTTTTTTTTTTAATTTTTACCATTTTTTTTCTTGTAAACAATTTGGCATTTGAGCACAAAAATAACAGAAAAAAGAAATAAATATATATATATATTTTTTTTTAAAAAAGTGCAATTTATGGGTACGGAAATGTAATAAATAGATCTTGATGATAAATATTTCTTCATATTTAAAGGTGAAGATAGAGGGGTAAAAGTGGACAACGATCCAGTGACCCTGATGTTAAGGAAGCTTCATTGTGGGGGCAGGGCTAAATTATTCAGGAGCCAAGTTTGGGTGAGTTTGGGGCCTGAAAGGAATTGAGATAAGAGGGGGTGATGTTTAGGCAGGGAGGGGCAAAACTGCCCCATTTTAGTTTTTGCTGAAGAACTTGATGTTTCCCTGGAGACACAAGCTCTCAGCACTGCAGAAAATACCCCACCTAGCCTAACCATGCTAAAGAGCGCTTGGGTAGGTCCACAATCCTCATTACATTTCCCCATAAAAGATAATTATTTTGGCCAGATAAACAGAAATGGCTTCAAACTCCACCTTGCACAGTTCCCGCATTGGGCTCCAAACCTTCTTCTCCAGCAACCCAGTGCTCTGGAGATCACATCTCCTCATCCAATAGTAGCTTCTCCAATAAATCTTAGCGCTCATGGGTAAAATGGCAGACTTCATTTAACATAAATGCCAAAACCGCCACATCACGGATATGCTAATCTGATGCGTCTGTTTTCTTGCTTTTACCCATGAGTGGCGAGAATTCTTGGAGAAGTTGTTACAGGTACATACGCATGTGGTTTAAGTGTGCATCTTACAGTTTGTAGCCCCGCTCAACTGCATTGATGGCATTCATTCTGGGTCCCATGTCAAGAAGGCACAGACATACTTTTTCCTAACTTGGTGCCTGCTTTCAGGTCCCTAACGCTCATTAGCCATTGTTCTTTTTTTAAAAAAAATTCCCCTAATGCTTTGCAGCATGGTTGTGTTTAATTTGCAGTGATTGGTTCACATTTTGAAGGCCATGAAGTGCGAAAGATGTACCTTTGCAAACATGGCTTGCTGTGAAAAACCCCCAGAGAATTCTGGGAGATGGGGGGAGGGGGGTTGATAAAAGCCACATATTTTCTTTTTTTTGTGAATTTTTTTTCTGACCATTTTTTTCTCCCTTGGGATCATTTCTTATTTAAATCTAAAGGAATGATGAAACCAAGTGCTAAAGCTTTATAATGACTCTATATAATAATCATAGAATGCATTTATTTCCCCCCCCAATAAGCTTTATTTGCCTGAACAATTTCCCGACAATTATTTAATAGACAATCGTTCCCAAATGAAAGGGTCATCTCGGTTTAAATATGAGTGCAAATAATAATTATATAATGTGCTAAAACATCCACTATATTGCAAGTTTCCACTAGATCACAGCATTACATAATCAAAAAATTTTGCATTTATTTTAATGGAATGTCTCCAAGATTTACAGCACCACAGTAAATACAGTTCTTAATCACACACCCTGAATTATTATTCCTTTATTTTTTATTTTTTATTTTTTTCATTTTATATTAATTTTTTTTCATTTTTAACAAGATTTAACTTGCTTTTTTTTTTTTTTAAAATACCCAACGCATGCGAAGCATTCCATTTGCAAGGAACAATGCAAAAATGAGGTAATAGGAGTTATCAAAATAAAAATATTAGTATCCCTTTTCTAAATAAATAAATCATAATTAAAAAGGCGAAAAACAACAACTATTTAAAAACTAAAAAAAAAAAAAAAAAAAAAAAAATTTTTTGGAACTTGAAACGCACAGAAAATAAAGTCTATCAGTTAGTCATAAATAATGATTGTTAAATATAAGGCATTTAAAAAAACTGACCAATAAAACCCTGTAAACTAGCAACATTTGATTCCTACGCATTTAGGGGCTTATTGACTAAACTCAGAATTGTCGTGTAAAGGTGTGAATTCGCCAGTTAAAGACGGTTGCAATATTCTGCTACTGTCGCAGTTGCGACTTCATTATGGGAATATTGTTGCTGTTCCGATTTTACTACGGGGATATTGTTGTAGTTGCGACTTTACTTATTGTTGCGGTCGCGGATTTGCTGTGGGAATCAGCGGTTTGAGGATTTTTACAGGCAACTTCTCACTTTAGTCAATAACCAACCTTGATATTGTTTTGATCGCGCTGTAGGTCACACAAGATATTGAATGCGCAGTACCCGACGCCAAAAGAAGCATTAAAGGGTTTTCATACACACAAAGCGAGATTTATTTTTTTGTAAATTTTTTTCTTTTTAAATCCATTTATATATAAAAAACATGGTGCTTTTATCCACCTCATCGTTATAAGAAAACAAAATGTGCTTGTTCGATAGGCAATAAGTTAATACTTGCATTCCATTACTCTGAGGATTCCTCGCTCACTTGCATGAAAACATTTGCGCAAAGCTAAATGATATTATATAGAGAATAAATATAAGACTTCTTTTTTTACCCTTTATATATTGTATTTGGCTGTCCATCTGCTGATGCTGGAATACACCGGTTACTGAAAAATCAACATTCATATTTACTGGATCTCTTGGTACATCTAAAACCAAGTGCTGATTATTGTCGTCACTCATCAGCGCTTCCCCCCCTCAACAGTGCTGAGGAGTGACATCATTACACCTGCTTAGATCCTCCCAGAGCAAGTGTTCAGTGTAGGCTGCGGATCCAACTTGAAAACTGTCAGATGAGATCCACAGCCTACACTGAAAGAGCGCTCACTTGCACGCTGGGAGTATCTAGGACAGCGGTGGTGACGTGCATGTGCCCACAGAGGGGGCTCTGAGCGCTCTCTCTGGCACGCGTACCATGGGTTCGCCACCGCTGATCTAAAATGATTGTTTCAATGACTGATTTATCAAGAGAAGAAACATACTTCTTGCTTTTACATTTTTTGGGGGGCTCAGTTATAAAAACAATTGAAAAAAAGCAAGATAATAACTTTTTTTTAAAAAAAAATTGGAATCTTTTAACGCTGGTAAAATCAAGTTAACTAACTGTCGATATCGATATTTATAAGATCCCCTTTTTTTATCGCAGAAAATGAAACGTTAGGTTAAGGGTGGATGAAAACCTATTATTCCCTTTGGGGGATGGTCCTGCAATTTAGCCAAAGTCAGATCAGTTTAACCGATGAAAAAGATATGGATCGAAAATGGAACGGAACGCCATAAGAGAACCCGTAAAAATTGCACTGGCTGTAGCACTTCGATATTTTCCATTAACGATCTATTCTGATATCACTGGGTTTTTATTTTTAAATCCCTTTATATCAATCAATCAAATCAAAAAGCGCACCTCGAAATGTGGCGAAACGGATTGGTCAGGTCAAAATGACCTTTATAAAATTCCCCCAAAAATTCAGATCCATTAAAAAACAAAATATCGTTAAACTGTATCGGAAAGGAAAAAATTATCAGAATTCCAATTAATACTGCGTAGGTGGTAACAATGCGGGAATCGCAGCACAAAGTAAAAGCTATCTTTTTTTTTTTAATGCTTGATAAATACACCCCTGGGGACAGTCTTCAATGAATATCCATTAAACGTCACATTTTGCAGCTTGAGAAGAATTGCTGATGTGGAAGAAACAGTTTTTCTTGATACACTAAGGCCCTTATTCACCAATGTGCGAAGTGAGCCGCGATGTGCTCGACTCACTTCGCACATTGTGTTATGCGCATACTGATGTCCTGTGCGCGGACATCAGCATGCGCATTAAAGGGATTCCCCTCCCGGCGAGAGCACTCGAGAGCACATCGCGGCTCACTTCGCACATTGGTGAATAAGGGCCTAATACGGGGAATATTTACTAAGGTCATTTTGACCTTTTCACCTTTCTCCCTGCATTTTACTTGTCCCCTTATTTATAAAAAAAAAATTGAAAATAATTTATCGTTATCGATGCGTTAATAATACCAATAAAATTTACATTACTTTCCCGTTTATATCGATATTGCCGATTTTTTCACCAGGGACTTGGTGGAGGGCCCCATCTCCATAGGGAATCATGGGTTTGTCGTCATCCTCAACCCAGCAAATATTTTTATTAGTAAAAAAAAATATTAAAGGGCTTGATAAGTTTCGATATCGGCGAAAAATGTCGAAAACGGCAGAAAAAGGCCAATGACCTTAGTATATACTGTATATTCCCTTATATATTTATATATATTTACATCACGGAAAGCATGTTCTTGTCTTATGAAACAAGCAGCCAGGAGTATTTAATGCCAAGTATTTCACAAAAACCTAGTCTAAGCCTTAACAATGACACACACATTAACAGCAGCTGTAAATCAAGGGCTCGGACGCAGCCAATCAATGACGACTAAGGCATAATAAAAAAACAAACAATGCATGCTATCTGTTTCAGGATATAAAACACCCTAAAAAATGGAAATGCAGCATCTGTCGACTATGGGCAAAGTTGACCGTTTAAAGTAATCTAATGTTCCCCCCCCCTCTCCCGTTACTGCAAGCAAAATATAAAGTATTAGTCGGACCATATATGGAGATTTATCTACCAGTCAGTGAATGCATTCTTATATTGTAAACCACTGAGAATAAGTAAGATAGTGTGAACTGATTGTTCAGATGACTTCAGTGATGATCTAGTACTCCAACTATTATATTGAACGTCCATATCTTTCATTGTGTATGCAGCATTAATGAGTCCATTCCAATCTGAAAATACTGACATTTTGTCCAGTCATTTAGTCACTGTCCGAAACAAGGCCGAACTCTCCTTTATCAAGCACCCTAGGCCACTCTTGCTATACTGCATGCATATATCCTATGCACCCTCCCCTCGCAAACAAACACACCCCTTCTATAAACAAGGACATCAATTTCATTTGCTAAAACAACTTAAAAGTGAATGCAATCAGTTAAAATAAATGATACACCTAAAATAAAGCCCACCTAAAGATCTCCCACCCTAATTCCAAATATAGGTAAGACTTCTCCATATCTAGACTTGGCCAAAAGTCTAAACACTGTGTCCTGTCATTAGACTGTCACATTAAGGATATTTGTTTTCTATACCTTTACAAGAACATTTGTCCACAAATTGAAAAACGATCCTACTTCTAAGACTTTCCCATGTGAATAACAGCCAGATACAGTCACTGCTGTTTGATGAATGGGTAAGACATTTCCCTTTTACGTTTGTGGTTCTGTAATACTGCCTTGTTTCAACCATTCCTTGAAATCTGGTTGTATCACTAAGAACAGAAGTACAAAGAAGACTTCCTTGAGGCTTGACTGGTATCAGATGTCGTTTTCAAGGTCCATGCTGTTTTCTTATGATATGCAATCATGCGAGGAATAAAGAAGACTCCTCAACCCCTTTTGTGTCGTTTTATTGCTAAAGATGTCGGGCAAAACATCTGCACAGCGAATGGAAGATCAGGGATTGGAAACATCTGATATTTTATACTCAGCTAACATTCCCAGAATCCATCAAACCATCTGACATAGCATGTAGGGGGATATAGCCTCTCATCTTCAAAAAGTCTCCCTTTGGCCATTAATAGACACATAGCACAAGTAACACACACCTGATGTGCTTCAGATGTAAACCTACACAGTGTGGTCACTGTTGCAGATATATATATTTTTTTGGCACATTCTAATATAAAAGTGAACTAAATATCTGTAACAAAATGACAGTAACACGGCTGAACAGACCGAGTGAGTGCTCTTTCTTGCTCAGTTATAACTATGGTCATGACGCTTGAGTTGGAGAAACTTTAGAGCCTAATATTTTCACCATTAGGTACAAGTTGGCATACTAGCAAGTTTCCAGACTGAAAAACACAGAGCAAACTTTGTCCATTTTGGGTAAAAACCCCCCCCCAAAACAAATCTATTTTGCACTACCAAGATTCACGACTGCCCTGGGAAAGATCGGAAATGTTGGTAATTCTATTTGTTGTGCTATTAAGTTCCTAAGGACAAGATGGATGCATTCAGGCTCAGAATTGTATGTAAGACAACATAGTAAACAGTTATGGCTATGATGTAAGCCCTCCCTTCTTTATTTATTTATTTATTTTTGGCATTTAAAATCATCTATTCCTTCTGATGTTTCTTTGACTCCTGAGTCTACTGGTGTCCAAAAGAAAAGGACCTTTAAGAACGACACAGGCAAAGGCTTGAAAAAGAGGACAGAGCTATTGTTGTTGTGCTTTTAAACCAGCATCAGCAGACTGAAAAATTAAAGGCTGCTCGCTTTCGAGACTTTTTTTTTGTTTGTTTGTTTTTTAGAAGACACATTTGTTTGTTTGAGGACCTTTTTGTTTTATTACCCTTGTAAACGAAAAATAAGAAGAAAAAACCAAATTAAAATAGAGATGAACCGAAATGGAGGCTCCAAACCAAATCTTTTCTTTGTTAACTGTAAACAGGATTGTTGCCAAACTTTCGGTTGTTTTTTTGGGGGGGTAATTGGGAAGTCTCGGCATTTATATTATATTAATATTCCTTTACCATCGTGGCTCAATCAAGCATCGGAAAAAAAGAAAAAAGAAGATTCACGGGAAAAACCATATTTGGTGCAAAATTTAGGTTAACAGCAACATGTCCACCACGGGATGACTAGGGCACCAAACACTAAACATTATTATTATTATTTTCGTTTAACAAGCTAACATGCGCCAGATGCCATCCACAGAAACAGCTAAGGACCCCTATGTGATTCGAATTATTTGAGAGGTATATATACAATCTTTTTTTTATTTTTCGAAGGGCAGGATTGGCAAGCCAGACTACCACAACAGAATACCTTCATGATCCCAACTACATGTCCTCTCCAGCTCCGGAAACCCCATTGGCTGTTTGGAAGACCAGCTTCCAATACCTTAGGGGGTTTTATGGCTGTTAAGATCCTCCATAATTTAGTACGTGCCCACAAATTCATCTTCATGATACTGTGCTTGCAGGCATTCCTTTATCTGAAATGGCTCAGAAGGCTGCAGGCGATGGCCACGTGACCTGATAAGTAAAAACGGTGCATCGACGGACGATAAGGAGGATGGTCTCAGCTGTCCGCACCAAGTTGTGTTTCAATGTCCACTCTACATATTGGGCACTTCTTGCTTGTAGCAAGCCATTGGTCTACGCAGACTTGATGGAACAGGTGCATACAGGGTAACCGCCTAGAAGCAAACCATAATGGTTATCACAGTTAATACCATTAATTATATTTAAAGGAGGTCAATATAACATCTGCCAGTTCTGGGAAGGTGATGAAGTTATTGCAGCGGGAAAATGGCTTGTCAATTGCAGTAGCATTTCTTACGTCTTTCTCTCAACATTTGGAGCCTCATTGACTAAAGTGCGAATTCACCTGTTGAATTCACTTCGCTAAAAGTCAAGTCGCATCACCACAATAATCACAATTTCGCTTCTCAGTATTCACTAAGTGGCAAATAGTCTTTCTGAACAGTGGCAAATGCTGTTGGATGTGTAGTGTGGTGTAGTCAGTCGGATAGAAGTAGGATGAGAAGTCATGTGGAGTGTGGTGTAGTCAGGCGGATAGAAGTAGGATGAGAAGTCATGTGGAGTGTGGTGTAGTCAGTAAGATAGAAGTAGGATGAGAAGTCATGTGGAGTGAGGGGAATTAGACAAGGGAAGGGCAGTGACGTCAGTCTCACCATATCCCACTAACTGTATTCTGTGAATATTCTATTTCTATGTCACCTTGTCTCTAGCTCATGTTGTCACTTAGCCACAGTCGCCATTGTCACTATTGAATGAATAGTCGCCTTCCGCAGCACCGGAGCTCTGTTATCAACCCCCCAATTCCCCAGTCTGAAGTGGCAAATGCAAACAGGTGAATTTGGAGCAATACATCTAGTCGCATTTGCTCCTTCACTCCACTCCTCTGCTTAGTCAATAGTAAAAGCATCTGCGCATGCAAAATGATGTGAACAGCTCTGTAAATTCACAACTGATGTAGTCGCTCAAATTGGTCACAAATTCGCCACTTTGCAGACTTTGCTCAATAAACAAAGATGGGGAAGTGGAGAATAGATGCAAATTCACAGCTCTCCGTGACTATTCACACTTTTGTCAATGAGGCTCAAAACTTTTACGGATTTAGGGACTCCTATAGAATAGCGCCACCAGCTATGCATAGTGACAGCAGACAAAATGGATTCTAACTGGACTAAATGGACGTGGAGCCTCCGTGAAAACTATTTCTTTTTTTTTTTTTGTTTTGCCAAAATAAAACACATCTTGATAAAAGCATAAAAATTGCTGTTACAATACTTCAATAAAAGAATATAAGAACAAAAAGGGATTTTTGACCTCAAGTTCCCCTTTAATGGGTCTCTGGAATCTGGAAAAGAGATGTAAAACAGCCTAATTCTTCTCTATTACAGACTGAGGGGAAGACAAACCCAGCCGATCATTAGGGTAAAATTTGACATTTAATTCAGTGAGGAAACATTTGGTTTACCTGACGTCCTCGCCATCTTCCAGCATAGACAGGCAGATTGTGCATTTCTCATCCGTATCGGACTCTTCGTCGTCTTCCTTTGCATCTTTTCCACTATGCGGGAGCCTCTGCACAAAGAAACAGCAAAGCATTTAATCTTCAGTCTAGAAAACGATTCAGGTAGCTAGAAACTATATAGCGGTAATGAGTACTCTCTGAGCATTAATGATATGCAAAGCATCCAATAATATACCTCAGAATTGTGAAGTCATTCTTTGGTCTATAAAATACAGTATTGGTATACAAGGGATGGTTCCTTGGGTGGTGGCCCCAATACTGGTGTCAAAAACCTTCTTAACATGTGCAGGTCCCTGGCTACCTTTATTTACAACAACACTTGGGCAATGAGTTCTTTAGTAATGTTGTGTAAAACTGGTAATGTAATATAATATTACCGGTGGAAATGACTATTGCTGGTAGCCTATGGGTCCTGGTAATCAGCTTCTCTGGTGGACCCAGAAATCCTCAATCCCACACAATTTAGGGGGCTATTCATCAAAGTCTGTATTCGCCTTGCATAGTGTCTCCGCATCCGTTTACATAAATACGAGAGCGACAGGCACCGTCGCATGCGTTGTGCGGCATAGTCAGACACACTATAGTAGGATGAGAAGTCATGTGGAGTGAGGAGAATTCCTCCAGTGAAGTGCAGAGACGTCAGTCTCATTATATCCCACTAACTGTACATAAGTGACTAATACTTATTTTTATATGTCACCTTGTGCCTAGTTCATGTTTAATAGTCAACTAATTTAGTCGCAGTTGCAATTGACAATTTGGAATGAATAGTCGCCTTACGCAACACTGGAGCCCTGTCATCCACCCCTCAATTCTTCACTCATTTGTGATGAAGGCAAACAGGTGAATTTGGAGCAGTACACACTGCAGAATCCGCCCCTATGACAGACTCCGTCACATGCTGAATATCTGAATTACCTGTGCACGCGCACGCAAATTGATGCGAAGAGCTCCAGAAGTTCGCGACTGGAGTAAGTGTCAGAATTGGTTGCGAATTCGTCACATCGCAGAGATTGTTGAATAAGAGGAGTTGAAGAAGTCGCAAATAGACGTGAATACGGACATTTACGCGACAGTCTGGACTGTGATGAATAACCCCCTGGCAGTGTTTGTAAAAATGTCACAATGAAAGTTGAATCCCTGGTTGTTATTGCAGTGTGTTGTTTCTTTCTTTGCCATTAGTTACCATCTTTTATCTAATGGGAATTCTGGGTACTTTACGAACATTAAAGACTTTTAGAAGGTTATTCACTAAGGTGCGAATTCCACTGTTGATTTCTCAAACAGCGGATTCCCATTGCAAATCCGCAACTGCAACAATTTCCCCATCGTAAAGTCACGACCGTGGCAATTTTTAAAAGTTGTGAATGCGACAATATTCTCATTATAAAGATGCGGCTGAGACAGTAACAGTCCATTGCGACTGTCTTTATCTGGCGAATTCACACCTATACGCAACAATTCGGACCCCCTCAAAGTATCAAGAATCCCAAAACCCACCATAATATGAACCACAATGACACTTTGCGTTATTTTTGGACACTTGTGGTATGACAGTGGACACTAATATTTATTAGGAGTAGTATATCTGGGGGGACACTAATATTTATTAGGAGTAGTATATCGGGGGACACTAATATTTATTAGGAGTAGCATATCAGGGTACATTAATATTTATTAGGAGTAGTATATGGGGGGACTAATATTTATTAGGAGTAGTATATCGGGGGACACTAATATTTATTAGGAGTAGTATATCGGGGAAGAACACTAATATTTATTAGGAGTAGTATATCAGGGAGGGACACTAATATTTATTAGGAGTAGTATATCGGGGACACTAATATTTATTAGGAGTATTATATCAGCGGACAGTAATATTTATTAGGAGTAGTATATGGGGGGACACTAATATTTATTAGGAGTAGTATATGGGGGACACTAATATTTATTAGGAGTAGTATATCGAAGGGACACTAATATTTATTATGAGTAGTATATGGGGGACACTAATATTTATTAGGAGTAGTATATCGGAGGGACACTAATATTTATTAGGAGTAGTATATCTGGGGAGGACACTAATATTTATTAGGAG